>JAQIYI010000170.1:0-26456 GCA_034700265.1 Polyzonium germanicum
TCAATGTTGATTCAATGCAAAGTCGACTGTTAATGGCGGTGGTCACGTGACCACCCTACCGGATGCAGTATTCCAGTAACGTGGTGTTTAGGCTGCCGCGTGGAGCTCGAGCTAATGTGCAACCTCCTGTGCCAGCCTCCTTCGAAGCGTCCAGCCCTATGGAGACGCACCGAGCAGACCTACAGCAAGCCTGACGTGGCTTTCAAGACTGACTAAGGTCTTCTAATTAGTGGGATCGGTTTGCGAGCATCTAGGCCTGTTTAGCCGTATGCCAACGTGAAAGCGCGTGAAATTAATCACGGGCAGGTTCAATCACAGTATGTAGGCCCTAGATATACTCGTAGAATCGGACTCACCAGTTAATAAACTAGGCAATAGTCCGACAAGACTAACAGAATCCTTGCGTTCACCTTTTTCATGAGGCCGCCATTTTTATGGTGTCGCCATAGCATTACGCCTATATGCAACGTATACACTATGTCACGCGCTACTCACGCCTACTCTTTGGCCTAAGCCAATCGCGATGCAACAGCAGCATAATGGCAACCCACACGCAGTTTCCAGGAAAAAAGGTGAATAGCACGTTCACGTAAAAGCTAAAACGTGAATTGGCTGAGCTAAGATTTGCGTCAGAGCGTAGCTTAGCTTGGCTGGTTTGATGTTACGCGTTCATAGAGTTGCAAATTTCCCGGGAAAATTTAAGTGAGGGAGCACGGCCGCCCGTGCTAGATATGGCGACTTCGCGATGCTATACATTTCATCTGATTTTACATAAGTGTTCTATGAGGGCGCGGGCCTCCAGAATCCTGGGTGAAACTAAGTTTCTGAAAGTAGTTCTTCTAGACATTGTGTACCGTATGTTTAAAGAAAAGAACAAGTCATCGAATGGCCGATGTTACTCTCACTCGAACTTTGTTTCTCAATGCATAGGCCTACTAATGACAGCATAGCACTTATAGTCTTATAATGACGAGACAATCAGAGATTCAATGGTAATGAGAGATTATGTATACCCCCCCCCCCCTTCCTCCCTTCCCAAAATTCCGGGTTTTTCCCATGCGTGCAACACTAGCATATACTGAAATGCCTTACTTTTTCATTAGGCCTATAGTGGCCTGTCTTTGCTTTTACAGTGAAAACAAGCCAATCTGGCACCATATTTTCATTGAGAAATTTAGCAATTGGTGGAATTGGGTTGGGGCAAATAACTCGGTTGGAAATAGGCCTAGAATGGTACGCAGAAAGCATCTAGACCCAGAAATCTCATTCGCTATCGAGATGAAAAACTGCAAAAATAAAACACATATTCTCGCCCCCCTCCCCCTTTCTCATGACAGGAAATTGAAAGGAAACGAAAGTGGCCCCGAAAAATAATAATAAATATTTCAACAAAACTCCCCCGCGTTGCTTAAATCGTGATAATAACGAAAAGAAATATTGGCCTATAGGCCTACGAATGTATTCAAAATTTCAAATTTCTAACGAATGGATTTCGCAGAAAATAAAGCAGCAGCAGAGCATTTAAGCGAGACAAAAGGCGCTCGGTTTCCACTTTCCATACTTTGTCATATCCCTCGACACAGCCGCTTATTGTCGCCAAACGCAAATGTTGACAAACTGACGTCAGTCAATTCGACGTTGCCATGGCAACAGCGAAAATAATAAGCAGACCTACACCGAAGGGCAAAGGCATCAGAATACACTTGCACATGACTGTCAAACGTGTAATCCGCAGAAATGCAGATTTAGGCCTAAGTGGATCTAGGCCTACTATTTTCTACTCACAGGTTGTCAGCCACGCAGCATCAGATCAGATGGGGCGGCAACCGAACATCATAGAATAGACGTTGACGACATTGAGGCGACAATCTGAAAGCAGAAAGGGAAATGATTAGGCCTAAGTAAAGGCCTTATAGCCTAATAATAAATGTGGTGGAGTATTTCATGGGGGGGGGGAGTGTTTGAACCCCTAAAATCCCATGGTACGACCGTAGGCCTACATGCATTGAACTAGACTCGTTGAGGGGCAAGGCAGGTAGTAAAGGCCAGTTTTAATCACATGTAAGCCTAATGGGAGGCGGGATGGCCTGCTGCTTGCGCAAATTGCGTTGCGTATCGCATTGCGGCTGGTGAAAATCGAAAGCAATCTCTGCCCTTTCGTGTCTCAGGACTTTGGAGGTCTTAGATGGGGACAGATGCGATCTAGGGCAGCAAATCACGCGAATTCCGCATTCGCAGCGCCGCCAACGCAAAGAAAGCGCCTTATCAAGCGCAAATACGTGTAGGCCTTTAGGGATGACATTCTCTCAATGTCTCTCTCTGTCTTCAAATGGACGCATCTACAACGCTACATCAGCATCTCCGTGCTGTAGTCTAGTCTAGATGCACCGAGTGCTACCATCCTTCTCTACACTGTGGCGCTACTCAGTAGGCCTAAGCCATGTCTAGGTTTCGTGCGCCACCATCGTTGCCGTCCCTGTAATCCAAATATTTAATAAGCTGTTTACCCTAGATTAGACAAATAGGCCTAGGCATTAGGCCCACCGCCATGCCACATTGGGCGACGATGATTTCCAAGCGGCGCCCCCCCTCTCTCGCCCCCTAATTAGGCGCTTCCCGGAAGTCTGTTGAAATGTTCGACTCCAATGTAAGGATCCATCTACATTGGGCTTCCATAATCAGAAGATGAGAATGGTTGTCAGGCTGGGCCTAAGAGCAACCACAACAGTCACCAGGCGACGGAGCGTAGGAGGAAGGCGGGGCCGAATAAAAAACTGTTGTTTCCGGTTTAAACGATGAGCGTGAAGATATCAGCACTTTTCCAATGCTCAACGAATCTGCGAACGTCACGCAGATGTTGATGACGTCAGCCAGTCGGTCTAAGTTTAGGCTTCAATACCTAGGTGCGGACCGGGGTATGCGCAACTTACGGCTCGCGGGCCGGATTAGGCCAGCAGAACAATTTTCAAGTGAATCCTAAAAAAAACGAAAGATATCTACAGATAAAAGATAAAAATATGGTTTCAAAAGGGCTAGGACTAGGGCCCTTTAACTGCACGCGTCTTTAGCCCTCTACAATTGAAATGAGGCCCGGCAGCGAAAAAGGTTGCGCATGCCTGCTGCAGACCTGCGTGCGGGGTTTCAGTCGCCTGAATTAGGGGCTAAATGGCCCAGACCACCTGGAGACTGAAGGTCTAAATGAAAAACAATGCAGTGCATTCGGGCTATTTTAAGATCCTCCAAGTAGGGCCTAATGCAGAAGCAAAACTGGGCCCGTGGCTAATGCAAATGGCGGCGCTTGAACGCCTCGCTGGGTGGTCGCGCGTCTGAGCGAGCGTGAGAAAAACTGAAGCGCAATGCGCACGTCCGGCTTGGCGGCGCTGCGTGATCGCCAAAATATGCAAATTGAACTGGGCCTAGTGCGATTCGTGTACAGTAGTAGGCCTAGAGCTAGGTGGGGCTTTGCCTAAGCAGCTTACGGCGTTTATGATGGACGATTTGAACCTAAGCTGCTGGACTTGGACTTGACGAGACGTGCGGTGACACAGCGGTTGGCGGCCAGGTTGCCATGGTTACCAGTTGATCTTGCGCGCGTGACTGGAATTAGCCTGTAGAATGCGTGGCGCCGGGCCTCGGGCCTAAACAAATGAACAATTACGGCGCCTTAAGACATGCATTATGCTACATGCAATTGCGTTATATTTTCTTTCTTAAAAATGGCGTTGATAGGCCTCTATGTAGCCTACATTAATCTAATTTCTGCGGTGCATTTAGGCCCAGGCTAACTGACGGAGTTCGTTGAACTTGATGCATCCAACATGGACTCGATTGGTGCAATTCGTCTGAAAACCTAGGCTTAGTAATATTCAAGATACTAACACGCAGGCGACCTAAGAATTTGATCCGTGGGCTAAAAATCGCGCGAAGCAACGAGACCTCTTGCTAGGCCCATAGGCTATTACTCGTTTGACCAGCTCTAACAAGTTTAACAGCCAACGGGTTTCGTCGAGTTTCACGATAGAAATGGCACAATGCGAATCGGCTCTACAAAGAATCATTTTGCAAGGTTGCAGCACTAAATAATTTCCGTAATTCGCTCAAATAAAATGATATTTCGGCGCTTAATTTGTGCGCGAGCACGTAGACCCATTAGCCCCTGGAGCAACTAGGCCTGGGCTTCTTAGGTGGGCCATAAAACGAACGGAAAATGCAAATAGGCCTAAGCGGCCACGAACACATCCGCCCCTGGGCTCATAAAACAACATGCCGAAATCGATACAGGCCCTCCTGATGTTCTGCCTTCGCAATGCTCGGCTGCAACACCTGTGCTGGCCTCACAGGCCAGGGCCTACATTCGTACGGATCATACTTAGGCCTAAGTCGAAGACGCACAAAGGCCTTAAATGCAACCACGTAGGCTACAGTGCGTCGGTAGGGGACTAGTCGGCACATGGACGTTTCAATTCACGCCCCTTGATCATCATCATGAAAATCCAGCAAGCTGCATATTGCGATGGGCTAATAAATGCTCGCTGGGCTGGCGCCATTCCTGTAACGAGATGAAAAGTGAGAGGCGGGAGGACCAGCCTTCACTCGGCCTAATCGATACGACTTTATGGTAAACAGTTCAAGCCGCTTTTGTAAACGCATAAACCCGGGCCTGAGCCGAAAGCCCTTCGTCCAGAATAGCGAAAATCCAACGCCCTCGGCAACTTCATTTCCATACATTCAATGGGTCGCCTGCAATAAAAACATTGAATTGAATCGAATGCATCCAATAGGCCTTTGATAATTTCCTTCGACGTACGGGCTAAGCCGCATTGGGAGATTTAAGTTTAACAATAAACTGGTACAGGCCTAGTGCGAATTTCCTCTAGATTCGCTTCATGTGACCACTTTGTTCGCATGCTAACTCGCAAGCACTCGTGCATATCTTAGCTCGCACTTAAATGGGTCTACTTTACGCTTTCACAGCATGGCTTCGGTGTGTAAACGCGAAAAATAAAATCCGCCACGCTGAAACGCATCTTAGCTACGAAATTAATGTTTTAGTTTGGGCCTTTGGCCATTAGAATGGCCGGCAAAGGGTCAGTCGGCAGGCCTAAGCAGATCATAAATGCCTTGATGGAAGGTGAGCGCCGAGATAGTTTTAGTGCGAAACGGTCCAATCGCAGCCGTGCCACGCGCGCCGAGCCACCGACCGGCGTTCGTCCGTCGCCTTTTCCACGGCCTCCGAGAGGGGAAAACACCCCCGCACAACCTGAACAGACCGTCCGCCGCCGCCATTCATGAGCCTGTCCGCCACCCCCTTGCGAACCAATCGATTACAGTACGGTGGATGCTGATGATGATCGCATAGATCGCCTAGACGCTCCTGGAAAGCGGAATCTCGCCTAGACCCCCGCACTCAGGATCGGCACAAGGGCTGGGAAATCCCTTAAACAAAAAAACAAACTAGGCTAGTAGCGTGTAGAGCAACGAATGTCCGAGCCAGAGTAATCAGCACGAACACTCTGAAGCAGCTCTCAAGCAAAAGATTGCGGCGAGTCGCATGATAAAAATTGCACAATGCGAATCGCGCAGCCGTGATCCCTTAGGTTTCGAAGGCGGGCAATCACTCGCTGCGCCAGGTGGAAAAGTGAGCATCAGCTAGGCTTAAACGCAGATTGTTGTCTGGAGGTCACTTTATTTTCAGCTCTTCACTTGGCCTAAGAGTGGGCCTTCAATCATAAGCTCTTTTGCTACGAATGACGGGACGAATCGAGGAATTATTAAAGACGGGCGCTGAAAGGCGTACGGTAGTACCGCTCTAAACATTAGGCCTAAAGTGAGTGAGTGACATTTCCTGATTGGATAACTACTCTGGCCGCCATTTTGTCATTCTGTTTTCCCGCAAACGCGCGCGTTTACACGCCATATACATCGAGTAAGACGCCATAAACTAGAGTTGAGCACATTTCCAGTTTCTCCATGAAAGCGTTTTAAACCCTGCCTTTCATAATAAATTAATCGAAATAAGTCTGGGCATATTTTTTTATCATGACTCAATTCATCGCAGAATGTTTACGACAATCGCTACAGAAAAGACGATTAGAATGCATGCAGGCCTTCAAAAAGCACCAAACTAGTATTATAGCCATTATAAAACGTTTTAACTACATTGGCTCGCACTATATTGCCTTCCTCCTCATCGCAAAGCCCACAAATTCAGCTGAAAGATGAAACAGTTTGCTGCAACCGCCAGTTGCAGATGTTCAAATTATGCCTGACTGGAAGATGTCGGCAACGACTCAACGTAAGACAAGAAGGTCGGATTTCATAAATTCATAATGAAGCTTGACCTTTGGCCTAAATGTTTTAGGCACACAGAGGGGGGAAAAAATTCCGCTCGTGTTTTATTCTTCCAGGCCTAATGAACAATAATTTATTCGTATTTTATTGTTCTTTTTGGAGATGTCAAGTTGAGACGCTACGTGATGCCATACTGCACAGTCCGTGAAGCCAAAGCCAACCGCAATAATCCTTGGCGAGGTCACATTTTATGGATGGGGCTGCATGTGTAGGCCTACGCTTATGCGCCCCGTTTAGGCCATAATACGTCCCATAAGGGGAGGGGGGATTATATAATACACCCCATGGTGTCACCCTGCGCGTTCGACTTTTTTTGGCGGGCGAATGGCGTCTTCTATGCCTATCTGACCGACGGACAATTAGGCAACTCATCCTATCGCTCATATCTTGCAATGTTCCTGCCGTTGTTCTGTTTGTGTGTTTGTTTGTTCAATGTTGAATCTGGCGAACTAATGATCACAAACAAAACAACGGTGTCTAAATTGAATAATTTATGCTTAGTTCTCCACCCATTTGATGGCGAGTCGGCCCACGAATCCATGATGGTGAGCCTATATCGCCTAGGCCTAATCACAGCATATGCGCCAATGCGGATCTTGGCTTTGCTATTTTTATGCTACGCGTTCACAGTAGCGTATAGCAAAGATATATAAATCAAGCTAAGCTATTCCAATTACGCATGCTGAGAACGCGCTCTAAACTCCAATCAACTGGGCTTCAAGCAAATTAAGTTCTTGAGAAATTAACTACGCAGCCAAATAATAACGCAAGTTAGGCCGATTTGCGTTCTTTTAATGCATAGAGATTATCAGCCCTTTGCACTTAGGCCTAGGTCTACTGCACACTGAAAAGGACGCCTACACGAACGTTTGAGGCCCAGACAAACAAAACACAGCAGCCTATGTAGCGATTGTAGGCCCTACATCTAGGCCTATGGATCTAGAATCGATTGATTTGGGCCTAGGTCCAAAACTCACATGCAGGCAAGAAATCTAGACATTAGGCCTACCTCTTGGCGTGCTTTACATCATACTTACATGCGGAGTCAAAGGAAATTTCTTACGCAAGGATGGATGGATGTCACTTGATGGCAGCGGCCCGAAGGAGCTATCAACATCGGCGATGGCGCACTCTGGTCCTCGACCGGCTGCCAGTCGGGCGCATTTCACGCGATTTTGCGGAGCCGCGAATCCCATCGACCGTCCGCGGTAACCAGTTTCCTCATTATGGCGGATTGGCGACGCGCAACATTCGGCGGAAACAAAAAGGAATACCGTACGGCACTTGCAATTTCAAATATGGATAAAATGGCCGCCGCCACCGCACAGGCAAATTGTTCCTTTTCTTGCTGCCTAGTCCGTCGCACAAGAAAGGGTTTTCTTTTCCTTCGCCGTCTGCACCGCAACAACGCGTTTTGGCGCAAATTTCAGAGCAGTTTCTAGCATCCGCAGCGCGGCATCTTTCACCAAGCAAGTTGGTGGAGTCGCGTTTCCACTCCACAACAACTCGTCGCTCAGAGTGACGACACGTGAATCGATGCGCGCTACTCATCGATGCGCCTGCCCAGTCACCTCTGCGATAACGGCAACGCGCAAAATTCAAATCAGAATGTGACCGGAAGTTGCGAGTGATACTCGGACGACAATTCAAATCCGGGGATACAAGCACTTCCGTCGTCTGTCACGTCGTATTTTGGCGGGCTGCGCCAAATCCGCCAACGGACAACGGCGCCAATTTCATTTGTTTTTGTTCCTTGGAGCGGAACGGACTGCAAATATGCGTCTCCTGCGACCGCTCGTTAATTTCTTTTCTTTCGTCCCGAAAATTTGCGTGCGCGTCAATTCAGTGAGTCATTGTTTTATTTGTGTTGCGCGGCCTTCAACTCTCAGCGGCACCGTTATCACCGGTCAAAGGTTTGTCCGACAAGAGGCGGACAACAGAAGAGCGAACAATGTCCACTTTTAGCGGAAAGTTAGATCCGACGACTTGCAGGCCGATCGGCGGGCCAAGTGAGTAAGTACGGTCCATGCACCCGTAACAAAATGATCTTCATTAATAAATTATAGGGCCAAGGCCTAATATTTTTTTTAAAATTAGGGCTGATCAATCATGACAATACTTCAACTTGTTCATCGATTTGTTTTGATTAAGCGTTTTGTAAGCCTAAATAAAAATTATTAGGCCTAGCCTATTTTTCTAAATGATCTACAATGTATAAGCTCAAGGCGCGTTCACATTAGAAGCTAAAACCAGATTTTGCACTGTATAATGACAACTTATCTTCGTGCATATCTTAGCATTTACTGTGAACGCGTCAAATAAAACTAGCCAAACTATGATCCGTTATGGCGCATCCTAGCCGACAAATGCATGTTTGCGCGCCGGTGCTCATAGCCTATGCACGTTGGCCTACACGATGACATTTCCGAGAAAACACAAAGTTCACAGATGCAATTTGGACAGGAAAGGATTTTTCATTATTTTTCTCTCGTTTCTGTGAAACAAGAAAAGGCAGTCGAGAATCTTTGCCTCACTTTATGGCCGTTGAATTTTCTCCTTTATGAAAGCAGGCGCGCAAGATTTCAAGCCTTAAAAGGATTTCATTGGTCTCGCGGGCCAACCTAGGCCTCTCGCGTGCCGCCTAATATACCTACAATACCTGCGATGCTCGTCGTTTTATTGGCGAAATATCGATCCCCGCACGCCTTCAAATGTTATTAGTTTCCGGAACACGAGCAAAAGCATGAGTTTACCTATAGTCAGCTTTCAGCCGCTGTAAACTCCCGCAGCTACAGTAGACTGCAAACAACAACAAAAGCAACAAACAATTAATGGTGAATATTACCAGCTCCGCGAAGCACAAACAGATGCTTTAATTTTGTAGAAATTTCAATCAAAACACAGCGTTCCTCCAACACGAGTTCGCCTACAGCCCTACACAGAACACTGCTGCACAGGGCCTGAGTTATTGGTACCCGCAGGATAGCTGAATTAATGCCACAGCATTCCGGAGGATTAAATCTTCCCGGAGGTCGAAGGCCACACTCTAGTCCGCCCTCTAGTCCAGTGTCCAAGTGCTGTGCTGTTTAGTGTCTATATCCCTATTTTCCTGCTCACTGATCACTCCAAGCCAATCATCCAGTTGATCAGCTGAAAGGTGATTAGGATGAGGGGCTGCCAGGCCACCAGGTACCGGATGTAGTCCAGCAGTTGGCCGTACAGCATATGCGGTCGTTCCCAGCTGGATTTCAGCTCGAATCAAGGCGACAAATACAGTAAGATGGTCTACTTGAAATGCACACGACCAGACCAAACAGGCCGAAAGGATACGGATTGCGGAACATCCGCTTCAGGTCCACCTTCTCCTTGCAGTAAGGACAAGTCTGCTTCTTGCCGACGATGTGCCAGCCTCGCACGCAGAAGTCGTGGAATCTGCGAACGAGAAAAATCACAATGACTGGCGGCTCTTGCAATCGCCTCGACGAAAATGCAATCCAGTTGGACGCACGTGTGTCCGCACGCCAACTGGTAGGTCTTCTCGGCGTTCGGCTCATCCGACGTGCGGTTGCCGCACACGGCACACACGCCCGGCTCGAGCTGCCTGAGCGGGATCCCCGTTGGCGAATAGTAGCCGATGGTCGAGGCCATCGTGTCCGAGCAGATCTCGGCGAAGTCTCTGCCGAGCACGCCGTAGTAGAGCCCGTAGAAGAGGCAGACGATGCCAAAGCCGATCCAGACGCTGGGCTTGGCGTCGAAGGCCAAGTTGACGCCGAGCAAAGTGAGCATGAGGGCCGAGTAGCCGACTAGGCCCAGTCCGTAGCTCGCCTTGTAGATCAGGATGAACCACGTGTACACCATCCTGAAAGTATTCGTGTCAATTAATGAGCGACGATGGAAGCTGGACACACGCTTCATTACAACTGCCAGGCAACAGTCACGTTGTCGTGCCATTTGTTAACGATGTTTTAGAGGCGACGGCGGGACGCAGAACGTCTCCACGCGGCCCGGCCAAACCACCCTTGGTTAGCACTTAGCAGTAGAGCACACATACCTGGGCGTCCGTCCGTCGATGGGCTTTCCGTGGGCCCTCCTCACCAGGTAGACGGTGATGATGGAGAAGAGCAGCCAGATGACGACGAACCGCCACCAGCCGTGGTAGATGCAGAACAAACTCGGAATGAACCACATCGCCAGAAGCGTGACCATCTACGTGCACGGCAATCATATGCTCATTAGTTGGCCGGGCGTGAGCTTTTTCAATACACAGACGGCCCGACCTCTGACCTGATAGGACCTCAAGTGGCGCTTCTTCCACTCGAAGAGCACCAGCTGCGCGATGAGCATAGTGACCACGAGGATTAGAAGCATTTGCAAATGCATTTTGCCGTGCGTCTCGTGTTTTGCGTGAAGTTGTTCGTGCTCGTATCTGCGTCAGAAATTGCAACTGCTTCACACGACCGTTACATTTGTAAGGCAGTAGGACCTCTACTACAAAGCCCTGTTCGAACCTGAGTATTTCGTCTTCGGACATGGACGCCAGGTCCACTGTGGGCAAGGCCGGCGCCGAAAGCGTGGTAGCCATCTAGACCATCGACGAATTCACAATTAATTAGTTTCCCAAGAGATTAAAGGAGGCCTATCGAAGATGGTGCATTAACAGCTGCGACATCATCGGTTTAATTAGTTTGGGGGAGCTGCACTTAATGATGCTAATTCCAGTTAGGCCTACCTGTTCTTGTAAATAACTTAGTCTGGAGGATTTTTTATTTTTCTACACATTTAATTGCCTTTTAGGCGAATTGTTTAAGTCACGGCTTTACTCGCATAATCATCCATTGGGAACATCTTATTTTAATATTTAGTTGCTTTTCCCCGTATCGCTCGCACTTTTACTCCGTTTGCCGGCATTTTATTTCTACGTTCTGGGTGGCGCCCCCGCACGGCGATGATTTGCGACGCTCCATCTATGCGCCGCCAGACGGCGCCACTTGACGGCGTGACGAAATAACATTTCTTCTGGCGCTACAAATCCCTAAGAGCCCGCAATGAATGCAGGCCACGGTGACGTAAGCTTAACCTTGAGAAAATGTTTGCCGCTATTTCGCGAGTAACCGCCGTAAGATGATCGGTTCTTGGGCCAACAATCCGCTTCTCGCTCCTATAAACAGGTGGGCCAATAAATGCATGCATATAATGAGCATGATGCATATACTGGCATGATTTGTTGAGGAAGCGCGAGTGTTCCTGCACAGGGGCTAGTTAAGCGAAGACAACGCCGAAGCCGCATGGGGAACGTACGTGTATGGACCTACCTCGCCTACCTGCACGCCTCCACCTGCGCCGTTCAGTGCGGCCATAAGATCCCCGTGGGTGTCCTTTAGTCGAGGGCAATTACGTTAGCGACCGTACGTGGCGAACCAGCTCTCAAGGCGGAATGTCGCGCGATGACCGAGGTCTATCGATCGATCGCCCGAGCACTTTAAGCAAAGGGCGACGGTACAAGGGAAAGCGCCACTGTTACATTCTCTCGCTGGCAACGCTGTCCAATCTTCTTATCTGCTGATTCTTGCAGATGACGACACTTGAGCGCGGCCCAATTCAAATTACCTGTGACCATTGTCTATCCGTGAAATACCTGATACCCACTTTCAAACGATCGCGCGTTTTCTTTCTCCTTCTAATGAAAACTTGAGACTTGTCTTGAGACTGACTTTCCAATGAAATCATATGGTGTACAGCATACGATTTCATTAGAAAGTCAGTCTCAAGTCGCGTTCAAGTTCTCTTAGCCATTAGCGTTGGGGATGTACCAGTCACAGAATAAAGTAGGCCCAAGAGTAAATGTAGAAAAACAAAAGACTTTATGAACGTATAAAATACGGTACACTGAAAAGGAGTTAAAAATAGTAAAACACGCCGAAGCAATTATAAATGTGAAAAGATGAAACGTGGACTTGTAGATCATGAACCTCGTAGGCTAACCTGAATCAGAATATAAAGCAAAAAAGAAAAACAAACTAATTTCCATTGTACCACGTACTTTGACTCACGTCTGGCATTTTAAAAATACGCTCGTACATTACCGTACACGAATAAAGTTTGAGCACATCTACATGCAGTCAAATTTAGTTCTATGGAGTATGCCTTTAAAATACTACTATAAGCCTACTAACTAGTAACTAACAATTTGGATTTTGGCTACGGCTTTGTTCCAATAAGACGAACAATAGGCCTGCTAGTTTCTGCTTACTACAATCAATTTATAAACACTGATGAACTATTAAATTGAAATTACATTTAGGGCGTACAAAGCAGGTTGTTGCTAGGTCCACTCTAACGTCAGTTTTCCTTCCATTTACGCGTATGCTACTTAATTAAAGCTTAAAATGAATCCACGCTCATGTCTTTGCAGCGCTAGCCTGAGTTGGTTTCAATTTACAACAAGACGCCTGAGTAGAATCCCTTAACCACTGTACTGATGATGAATCGTCGATGATGATGATCACCTGCTCACACCCTGAAATCCCGCAGGACTCGACCATTGCAGCGTCGATCGTCGAACAGAAGATTGTAGGCCGGCGGCAGCAGCACGTCTCCGACTCGGTCGCAGTCCGAGTGGAATCCGCTCGAAGAGTCCGATGTGACGGAGGCGTCGCTGGTCTTCTTGTTGGTCGGCGCTGCGCAGCCGTTCTGCGGACGATTCGTGCCATTGTCGACTTGCCCGTTCTTCCGTCCACGATCTTCCGAGCCGAACACATCGTCATGTACGCTTGAGGAGGCCGCTGAGCGGCTCAGCACGTCCATCTCGACGTTGCCGTTCGCTTCTGCCCACATGGCGTCGAACGAGGGAGCCGTTGTGGGCTCAGTCGCCGCCGGGCTCTTCATACTCATGTAGTCTCTGCAGGCCGCCGGCACCGTGGACTCATCCACGTTGACGTAGTCGGGCTTGGCGCCATCGTCCACCGTGGGCCAGTTAGTATATTTGGCCGTCTGATCAGACGTCTCGACGTGCATCATGCTCAAGTACTCGTTGTTTCTTCCTGGCGCTCCTGCTGTCCCTGAAGCCCCGCTCAGGTCCACGTAATACTGAAATTGACGATCAATTAAGATTTCCGCTAATTCGTAATTTAAGTTCTTCACGACTTGCCATCTTATGGCTGGCTTCCAATTGGTTTCCCAGCTTTTCGGCCAGTTCGCTGAACGATGGGCGCTCGTTCGGGTCGGCGTGCCAACAGTCCTGCATTATGTCGTAGCTGAAGTGAAAAGCAAACGAATGTCATTTTTAGTTGCGTAGGCCTAACGCAACTAAAAACTAAACGAGAAGACTGACACATGAGTGAAGTAAGTGAAGACTAATTACACATGAGTGGAAGCGTATTCGGGTTTCTCCATTCGGTAGCCACTCTTGAGCTTCTTGTAGAACATTTCGTCGACCTCCAATCCTGGATACGGAGTTCCACCCAGGGTGTAGAATTCCCAGAGCAGAACGCCGAACGACCACCTGCGAACAAATTCGAATGCCAATGAATTAAGATTCCTTCGAATACGAACTAACAGGATCGGCACTTTAGGGCTAGATTAGCCATTGGTCGAGGAAAAGTAGCTGGATTATAACTTACACGTCGCTCTGCGTGGAGAAGATCTTATCGCCGATTGATTCGACGGCCAACCACTTGATGGGCAATGGACCCTGATGCATTCGCGAATAAAAATACCAAATTAAACACCCGCATCGAATTGCAAAGTTTGGAGTGTTTGAGCTGTAACTGACGTCGCCTTTCTTCTTGTAATTGGAGTACTTGTAGACGTCTTTGGCCAGACCAAAGTCGCAGATCTTGACTTCGTTTTTGTCGGCGAGCAAGATGTTCCTGGCGGCCAAGTCTCGATGCACCAGCTGCGTTTGTTGTACAAATAAAAACATAATGAAGCAGAGCTCGTGGACTTGATTTGAAGCTGCAAAAGAATGAACCTTGCGTGAGGCCAAGTACTCCATTCCACGTGCCACTTGGAAACCGTAGCAAAGGAGGTCCCTGGACGAAATCGATCGGGACAAGTTCTCTTTGACATCGTGGATGTAATGGACGAAGCTGCCGGCCGAATTGACGCCCTTCATCTCGTCGAAAAAGCAGTTGGAATTGTCGCTAACGACCGTCTGGAACGTGAGGTCGCCACAACCGTCGCCCATCGAAGAGCCGCCACAATACGTGGTCGCCGAGGACAACCGACTGCCAAGAATGAATTGGAAGGTCATGCAAGGGGTCAAAGAAGATAGAAGGAATTGGAATCGATCGCTCACCACTCAGCGCTGCCTCCGGTCCCGAGCTCTCCGTATCCGCTCTCGGCCGTCGACGACGTCCATCGTGGACGCAGGTAGTGTTGGTTGAAGGAGCTGGTGCGCACGCACGCGGGATCCCATTCCTGATCCTTCTCGGTCGGACGGCTCGTGAAACGGTTCCTGTTGTGCAACAGGAAATGGCGCAGGTTTCCATAGCGACAGTACTCGACTATGACCAACAACTCTCCTAGCGAAAAGAACATCATGAATTAAAACCTTGAATTGCATTTCTTCGTCAATAAATAAGCCTACCCTTGTTGATATTCTTGGTGACGGCTCCGAGGAGGTTGACCACGTTGCGGTGACGACCGAGGTGGACCATGATCTTGAGCTCCTGCGCCAGTGCCTTCAGCTGGCTCGTGTTCGCTCGTTCTAAATCGATAACCAGCAGAAGCTCACTAAAATTCATCTTCAATTTAAAAAACACATTCAACTGACCTCTGAGCATTTTAACTGCAACTGCTGTGGACCGCTCTCCATCGTGCAAACCAATGGCCTCGGCCATGACGACTCTGCCGAACGCCCCTTGTCCCAGAGTCTTTCCTGCGAACAACGATCATAAATCAACCATCACGCAAGCAATCATCAATCAGTTAATTACGGCCACGAAATCACCTAGCCGGAGCCTGTCTTTGGGAAATTCCCAGCGAGTGTCGTACGGCAGAAGCTCGACTTGATCGTCCAGCGGAATGTCCGGGTTGTAGACGTTGCTCTCCTGCTTCTGCTGGCCATCGATATCGTTGCTTTGGAACATGTTGGCCACCACTTGCAGGTCCAGTCGATGCAACTGTAATTGTTCGTTTGAAGTGACGTTGACGTAAATTTAATAGAAAAAAAGGCGTATATGGAATCGTTCGACTCACCCGTTCTCTGTGAATCTGCCTGGCGAGAAGAACGACGACCACGACGAACAGGATGATGACAAAAACGACGATGATGCCTAGGCCGGACGCAGTGGTCGTCGAAATGGTCGCTTCGATCACGACATCGTCTTTGGAAAAGCGAGGGGGATTTTAATAAGCATTTCTGTCACGAGAAGATAAAAGCGAGGATACTCACCGGGCAAGTACAAAGTGATGTTGGCGGAAACGACGCCTGCTATGTTGCGAGCCACGCAAGAGTAAAGCCCGTGGTCGCCAGAGTGGGCGCGGGCGATCACGAGCACCGTGTTGGCCTCTTTGAAACGAACGTCCGCCGACGCGTCCAGGACTCTTCCGTTCTTGAGCCAACCGACCGTGGGCTGCGGAACACCATGGGCCTTGCAGACCAACTCGTATCGCTCGTTGCGGACTGCGCGAATCGTCGAGCCGTTCATCAGACTAATGTTGGTGAACACGGGCCGCTCGGGGACTGATGAGAAACGAGAATAGCCGAAGGCTTAGTTTCTGATCAATGGCAATGCGTAAAATCTAAATAATAGCTTACTGGCTGCTTGGATGATTTGAGTGAGCGAAGTGACCCGACCGGGCTCTTCCATGCTGTCCACCTTGCAGACGTACTTGCCGTTGGCCTTCGCCGTCAGGTTGTCGAATCTGAGCGTGACGAAGTGCGAGTAGGCCGAGCTGCTTTCCACCACTGTGAGCCCTTCCAAAGTGATGTTGTCGACCACGACGGCCGAGAGAGCGGCTCTGTAGGTGGACGACGGTTGCCACAACCACCCGACGTCGTGGTAGAGGAACGAACTGGCGCCGCACGTCAACGAAAAGGGCAACGTCTCGACCGGGTCACGACGTTCGCGCCGCGTCACGCTCAAGCCGTCCCTCATTTCTGAAATGCCAAAATTAATGTACCGTCTTGGAATTCAATTCTATTAATGGTTAATCGTGCTAAGCTCCCTTTAATGCGGACGGTTAGCATATGTGATGCACGCGGACAGACATAGGCACTTGCAATTGGAGTGTCGTACAATTAATCGCTCGTTCTTTGGACTGACCAGAAACGACGAAAGGCACGTAGGTCTCATTGTGTCCGATGCTGTTGGTTCCGTTGCAGACGTAGTATCCGGACTGACGAGCCGTCACCTCGAGGACGCCCACGCGGACGAAATCGGCGACCAGTCGGTCTTCGATCACTCTGGCCTCGTTGTCCATCACCCCCGCGGCGTCCACAGCCACAGACCGTTCGTCGCACCTATTAGGATTGTCGCAGGCGAGCCACTCCCAGCGCACTGCGGGTGGCGGAGAACCGGTGACCGTGCAATTGAAGGTCGCTCGACTGCCCACTTGAACGAGGTGTCCTCCTCCAGGGCCCGGTGCGGTCACGCTGACGACCGGCGGCTCGGTCACCTAATGCATAATTGCAGAAAGTCTTACTCGCTACGCGTCACACAGTTCTCTTGTCTACTTGAACTTAACCCCATTCTACCTAAGATAATGGGTTCAGAGCTTCCATTGTTCATTGAAATTTAAGTAACATTTGAACGCAATAGTAAATACTGCGATAAGAAAATAAACAATATCAAAGTGGGAACTGAGCCAAGTCGGACGTACTTGTTCGTATAAATTCTTTAAGCTAAACCTGACGCTATAAACCTCACGTTCATGTGTTCTAGACAAATCACCGTCAGAGAAACGCTGAGTGACGCCTGCTTTTCGAAGGTGTTGGCCACCACCGTGTAGTTCCCCGTGTCTGTGACATGCAGGTTGCGTACGGTGAGCGACGCCACGTGCCCCTCAGTCGTCCTCGCACCCAGGTCGTACTTGGCCCCTTTGGTCAACGGCGGCCCTCCGTTCTTGTGCCAAGTGATAACGGGTGTCGGATAGGCGTCCACGTAGAAGACGAACAGCACTTTGTCCTTGCCGGCCGGCTGCACCATGGCACCGCGGATGTCCGTCGACAGATGGACGTGCGAGGCCTCGTCGTAGACTCGAACTCGCTTCTCGTGCCAACTGCGCTTGCCCGTGTGGTCCGTGACGACGCACGCGTACTTTCCTTGGTCGACGGCTCGAACTGAACTCACCGTCAGCTTGCTGCTCACGACGCGGTACTGATAGCCGTTCATGCTGCCCTTGTCCGCGGCCACCGTCTCGCCAATGGACAACCTGGACGGCTGCAAAGTTAATAATCAATGTACTCATTAGTCTAACTAAAATGAGCGTTGGACCTGCAAAAAGTTGATGCTCAAAAGTGACTCACTTCTATTAGAGGCATCGTCCAGTTCATGAAGAGCAGAGTTCCAATTTCGATGCGGGCACGGCACGTCAGACTGAATGAGCCTCCGACGTTGACGTGCTGCGCATCGGCGTCGTCGATTTCAGGCGTTGGCGCCGCCTTCGTGTCGGCTGCATTCCAATTAATTAAAAAAACCAAACAAATGTAAAAGAAAAAGACGAATAAAAATATGGAAATTAAGAGGAATCGAATGAAATATATGCATGCGGATGATTATGAAAGGAAAGATCGGTAGGTCACGGACATAAGAAGAACGTCAGCTACAGTACATGTAAGCTAGACGTTGCATGTTAAAAGAGCTAAATTTGCCAAGTCCTAATTATGCAGCGACTGAGAGCTATTTAAAATGAAACACAAATGTCTAATGACGTCATTGGTGATCAAGATGGAAATCTCAACTGCTGAATAAAGAGAAAAAAGTACCGGTATAGGTATGAGCACGACTAAAACGAAGCAGAAGTATACCAATTAAAGGTGACCGGAAGTGTGTTTAGAGTCTTAAATGAAAAGAAAAAAGAACGTCTAATTTTAAAAACCCAGATGCACGTGCGACACTTTAGTCGAATGCGGACAAAAACAAAGACTTTGAGAATTCAAGACACACAGACACCGAGACACAGACGAAAGGTGCTTCTGAAGGTCATCCAGGCGATGCCTACTTACGGAACCAGTGCAAGAAGATCTTGAGTTTGTGTCGTTTGCGGCCACGAATGGCGACGCACTGGAACAGTTCGCTGAAGAAGTAGTTGGGGAAGAGGACGACGAAGCCTCGACGAGGGTCGAAGTAGACGGCATCGTCCGTCGTGATCACCTGAGCACACGTTTCACGTTGAAAAACAAAAGGCAACAACATAACCGCGGAACAGACTCGTCTAGTCAACTGTGCACTGAGTCAATGTCACAAAATGTTAGTGTGGACCTATATGGGAAGTCGGCACAATTCGTCAACCTGTCTAAGAGCGAGCTGGGCGGACGAAACAATGGGTCAAGAGGATCAAGAGAAAGTGATCTGAGGAGCACGGGACAGTGATGTGGATTCATGCAGGGTGTTAAAGAGTACACGCGGATACGTACGCAGCCAGAGAAGGTGGATGACGCTTCGAGCGGTGGCGGTGGCGTACCAGGCCTGGCACTCGAAGTAGCCGCTGTAGAACGAGTTCGGATAACGAAGCAGAAATCCTCGCGTCGCGTCGTAGGCGATGTCCGTGTCTCCGGCGGACACGTTCACCTTTTAAGCGCCATTGGCATTCGGCGAGTAAGTGTTAGTCGGCAACAAACGTAATTGGGAGACATTGGATAAGACACGAAGAGAATTAACAAGTGTTGAAAAGGGAGATGGTTAATTAGTTTACTTAGACGTTAACTGGATGATGGACATTGAGCAATCAATACATGTCTGGGACCTCATATCAGGAGGTGATCGTTTTGCTGAACGATGGTCCACTCAATTGAGAGTCGAGACTGAACTCAGCCTCCGAGTGTTGCACTCAAGTGCAGCTCATTGAGACAACTAAGATAAATGAAATTTAAGATTTCAGTTACCGGGGTCTGTTGTTTGTAGAGAGTGACGTTGACATCCGGGTGAGTTGGACGACAGGGAATGACGGACTCTTTGTGCTGATGAATCGGATGGATGATCAAGTCGAGGTGCGGCGAGGAATCAACTGGCGCGAACAGATGTTCTTGGTCTGCATCAGGGTACAATTTTAAAAACGGATTAATCTGGATCCAATTTCCCCGTTTGTCTGCACGCAAGTTGCCTCAATTAGCTTGACCCTTCGTGCGACAATCAAGTGTTACCAGCTGTGCGTGGCCCTACCATAGACGAAGACATAGATACTGCTGATGTTCTCCAGAGAGGTCATGTCCGTCGTGCCGTCGTAGACGCAATGGTAGAAGCCTGTGTCTCCGTAGACGGCAGAGCGGAGGACGAGCGTCGATCGGTGCGGGTAGTCGACGTCCGCGGTCGACATGGCGCTCTTTGCGGCGATCCTCACCTGCGACGATGACAGCCTTGTGGACGGCGATGAGCTGGTCTTCTGCAGTGCGAACAACGATAATTTCAGCTCGGAAATGTCATCTAAGAGTCGTGAACGATTCCAATGGGTGTCTTTGTACTTACGACGGCCTGATGGCGGGCGGTGGTCCAGTGGACGGGGAACTTGCCGCGGCAGTCGAGCGTCAGATTGCCGCCCTTGTTGAGAACCATCTGCGACGAGGCCTCGGCGATGACCGGCGGGTGAATGAGGAAGACGCCGCCGCCATCGCCAGCCGCTGCAGCTGTGACAAACAGACATCACTAATTTCTACTTTTCGCACTTGTAACCTTGCTTCAAACTAGAACACGCACGCGAAACAGAAGGTAAACAAGCAAGATGGCGGACGCCATTTAAACTCTTCGCGCATGCGCATTCTTTCGGAGTGCTCTGATCACTCCGAGCACTCGTATTCGGAAGAGCAGGCGGCAAACATGAATTGCTTTCAATTAACATCATAAGTACGCTGTATATTTGTGTAGTTTTTAATCACTGAGCAATAATTAGTTTTAAAAGGTATGCGCAGCGTGAAACCAAAAATTAAATTCAAACAATGTTTCTGGCATCCATAAGACAAAACCATCCGGCGCAAACTTTTGTATCTTTTGATATCTGTGGACAGGTGACCCTTAAGACTTAACATGCCCCATAGACTCAACATGGGGTTTGGACCGCATAAGATAGTCTTCCCGCGATCTCACAATAAATAGTAAATTGTCACATTTTATATATCTATATTCAACAGCGAGCTCTATCAAGTGTTGGCGTGGCGCAGTGGTTAGGGCCGTCACCCCCACGGTGCCACCCAACTCGGAGGTCTGAGGGTTCAAACCCTGGTGTGGAAGAAGAAGGCGTGACTTCTAATATATAGAGAAGAATGATGATTTTTGGAATTTTTTTTTAAAAAATGCATTTTTGGCGCTGGCGTCAGAAACGGCGCCAGTGCCATGGCCCTCGTAAACGGAGAGGGGGAGGAACCCACGAGACTTCCTTAACCCCCACCATTTTAATAGGTGGCCGGCAAGGGGTTCGATCCTGAAAACGTTGGATTAGGTGGTATCGTGGGGGCGATGGCTGTGACCACTGTGCCACTTCAACACTTGGCAAAACTGTGGGGTGAAATCTCCCTTTTCAACGCGATTTTTAGAAAGATTTTTTAATTATGTGCGCATCACGTGACAGGCGCCGCACGTTTCCTCAAATAAATTCAAATTGAAATAAACATTCCATTAGTTTGAATGGCCGATCGTCGTCTGCTTCACTAGAGTAATAGATCAAAGCAGATTCTACTAAGCAGGCCTACTTCTTGTAAAATATCATCTATATGGTCGCAAACATGGTAGCGAATATGGCGAATCCATCACAGTGTAGGCCTGTGAGTATAGGCCCGGCATTTGCATGAAGGAAACCCGAGGCATAATACCATAATTCTGGTCATCAATGGAGCATCTGTTTATCCGATCCTGCGCGCATAAAAATGTTAAAAGAAAAATGCCGGAAGTGGCCCATAATAGGCCTGCTGTGCGTGTAGTCTTTGGCAACGGGTTGGATGGGAAAGCTGTAAAGTTGGCGAGGCCTCATCTCATGTTCTGCACAGGCCTATAATCAATATTTTGAATAAACCCTCGCCATGTTTACTCGCTATCGATCTCCATAAATCTGTATCTGCACGATAACTGCCGTGGACCGATTTGGCAGCATCGGCCTTTGATGTCAGAGTGCACGAAGGCCAACTGAGTGGCAGCCGCGCTAATTGCGCCAGTAGTGAGTGCAGGCCTGCGATCGACACTCAAGACTTTCGGCTGGGGTCCGTTATCGGATCAATTACGGGCAGCAAACTATTAGGGCAATTATTATCGCAATTAATGTGATATTGCAAAGAGCTTTTGAAAATTGAAATGAAACTGGAGGATTCGCCCCGTGCTTTACACAGGATGTTTTCGCAGCAGAGGCGAGGGGTGGCAAGGCCCAGGACCTACACACACGCTTGATGGATGGATATTCGCGCAAATCTCATCCGAAAGTCTGAAAGTCTCGAACCAAGAAGTTCTAGCGAAGGAAATGCAATTTCCTGCACAGAAAGAGAAAAAAGTAAAAAACAAAATCCGCCGACTCAACAATAAAAACGTAATATATTAATTTACGAAAGCAACTTCTCGGAATTCGCCAATGCGGGGAATAAGCGTTTAATTCCGCTTAATTGCCAGCCAATTGATTATGCTCATGATGTCATACTATTATTTGGACTGGAGATTTGTCCGAGATTGACGATATCCGATTGTGCACGATGAGGCTATAGGCCTACAGGTCGATTAAACAGAACTCGAATAGGTCCGCAATTGACGGAAATTCTCAGCAAAATCCCTCCAAATGAAACCAGCCTGATTCGCGCTGCGAATAACATGGAAAATGTGTATGCAAGTTGACAAGCGTGAAACCCCCTTGTATTAGTAGGATCAGTCATGTTCCAACAAGACCAGTTAAATATTGAACTGCATTACGGTGGCCCAGGTGAAAAATAAAAAAATATATATATTTTCTTGCCAAAATCCAGAATATTTATTTGCTTCGTAGCTCTCGTAGCCGGGTCGTAGTGTTAGAGCTTAATTCCACGAATAGGAATAAATGATTTATTAAAAGTAAGTGCGGTTAATTATTGAAATTATAATTACCAGAGTATGCCATGGTGAAAAGCAGGACAAGGACGACGAGGAGAACCTTCATGATCCCTACTCGAAGAACAATCGCCGAGAAATGAGCACCATTCATCGGTCCGTCAACTGGTACGTGTCTTCTGCTCCTTATACAACGGTCCTTCAATTCACAGTTTAACACTGATGGATGGACAAGCAAAATTGAAATTGTAGAAATCAAAGCAGAGCCAGACGAATGCCCATCCTATTAGTTAACTCGAGGCTTGCTTAGGTCTATCTCACCGCCAACTCAGTGACCACTCAGTCGTCCATGACTGTCCATTGTAGCTGACGGTTCTATCGTTTAGTCCTAGGCACGGAGTGGCGCACTCACTAAATCCCAGTTTGGTTCGCACACCACACGTATAGGCCTAGGTCTTCAGATCGTCATACGGAACAAGGCGTATAACTCAAGTCCGGACTGTGTTTTCCCCGATTGCTGTGATAAAATGCAGCTAGTCACTACACTGGCAGCGACCACGGCTCATTTGTTCGTTTGCAGGAAGCGACGTTAGCGCCTACGAAATGGCGGAAAGAAAAAATATGAAATCTAGGCCTCGACATGAGAGCTGCCGTGCACTTAACTGTAAAGTCCGCCCACCGCCATCGAGCAGTGGAGCCGCACTCACTCGATGGCTCAATCGACGTCAATCACTCTTGCATGGCGCCCCAGAAGGAAGCAGGCCCACGCACTTGCATATTTGTGCGCGCAGTTCGGCCCAAGTGCAAGGGTCCACACAGCCATATGCACAGTGTATGGCACCATGGAGCAACTTATATTATTAATCTCGCCAGTACCCGCATATAAAAATGTAGCAGAGCCGCCATCAACACCCTCACTGATCGGCTAGGCGTCGCTCAGACCAAGCAATCCGCGCCACAAGAATGTAAACACTTGTCTGTCAGCTATGGACGAATGTCGGGTTGCCATTGGCATCGAGTCCTCTTAAGCGTTTCTTTTCCGGCAATATTTAAATTAACGAAAATTGGGCAATATAGACCGGGAAAAACCTGGGGGAAATCATGTGACCCTAATAAAGTGTGTCCATAATTTTGCGCCCGTGCCCTATCGTGGATTTTCGCCCACTTCCGGCTGCCACAGATTTTATTTGCTGTTGTGGGTCCCTTCCAGTTGCGCTCCAAGCACGATTGATCGAATGATTTCAATAAATAGTGATTTATTGATTTTAATTGGTGCAAAGTTGCGATCAAATGGGTTGAACGAAATCGATTTATTCGCGAGATTGATTAATCAATATTGATTTGAATGGTTTGTGACGGCGCGTAAATCAGCCATAAGTGCATGCGGGTTTTCTCTTTTGCCAAGTCCTAATTGACGACTCAAAGAGCCAAGATGTTCGGCTCTTGTTGACTTGTTGTTGTCGCTAATCTTATTGTTGCTGCTCCGAGGCAACGTGGCCTCCGACCCCGCCATCCGTCTAATGAACGAGGAAAGAAACTAAACCGCCCACTCATTAGCGTGAATCAAGCTGTAATCGGACACCGTGCTGCGGCCAAATGCATCCTCCATGTCTGGCCTCGAACGGCCGTCGTCCTCAATTCGCCATCTTCCAAGTCGCTTCTTCTAGCTGGTGAGCCAACGTCTCATACTTGAGAATAAGTGGATATATCGCAATGAATAAAACAGATTGCGGACAGACAGACAGTCGTGGAGTGTCGAAGCACTTAAGGCAACGCTTGACGGGCGATCAAGTGATTTATGGACTCGAGAGGTTTCCAGATGGCGCATCGTGGTCCATGGACCCCTCCTGCTCAAGTCTTTTAATCGGCGTGTAGGCCTACAAGTCACGACTGTGCGCTGGCTGATGCAAGTTTTAATGGGCCATTGGCGTCGCGTCTCAACTCTCCAAGACGAGACCTGGGAGGATGATCGGAGTCGAGACAAGACAAGAGTTGTCATTGTTTATGAAGGCGTTCATGGTGTCACACACTTCACTGCACTTCATCCTACCACGCTGGACGCCGTTGAGGCTGCGAAAAAAAGCATAAAAATATGTTTAGAAAAAATTGCTAAAAAACTCAAGACGCACGAACGTCAAGGTCCATCGATGGACCCCAGCTTTAGTGCTGGTACGATGCGTCCATTTTGATCAATTCGAGTCATCAATGTCGATTAGGCCGATGGATGCCGTAAACAAGCTAGCAGGCCTATTTTGCAACGCACGCCGCTCCACGCATCGGTGAACACCGATGCTGCACTTTCAGCTTCGATTTTCCACAGATCGTGACGAAAAATTACAGAAAAACAATCACGCTCGAATGGCTGTTGCAAAAAGCAAAACAAAAGTTCAAGTCCTCTTCATGCCTTCGTATATAAACGAAGGCCTTCTAGTCACGCGTGCAAATCAAGAGAAGTCTTCAAGATGGGGACACGGACATGGACGTCGATCTTGGCCGTGGCTGCGCTACTCATGTCACTGATGCCATGGACCTCATCCAATGAGCCAAGCAGCAGCAGTGACGACTCAGCGGCGGCGAAATTGTCACCGGACAAGTCTGACCCGGAGGTAAAGCAGGCGAGAAGCGCTCGAAGCGACTACGGCTACGGCGGTGGCTGTCTGTCATGTCCGTATCAAGCGCCCTGCGACAGCGGCAAGGACATGCTGCTCTACTTCAGTGCTGGCGCACTTCTGGGTACGTTGGTCCGTCGCCTTATTTCTCTTTAAAAAAATTAACCTCCTCGGGGCCACGGTAGGCCTTCTGTTCTCGATGATGCAGACCAGCATGATGACCATGG
The DNA here is from genome assembly GCA_034700265.1 of Polyzonium germanicum. NCBI lineage: Eukaryota > Metazoa > Arthropoda > Diplopoda > Polyzoniida > Polyzoniidae > Polyzonium > Polyzonium germanicum. The sequence continues at coordinate 25,345 of JAQIYI010000170.1, forward strand.
CGCCGGCCGCGGCGATGATGATGATGCCTCCGCCGCCGCCACCGCCACCACCACCGCCGCCGCCGCCGCCGCCGCCACCGCCCATGATGCGCCGACACGAAGCGTCCAAAGAAGGCAAGAAGATGAAGGACGACGAAGGGACGACGCAAGGTCGCACGATGCCGTCGGCCGACTCGTATATGGCGCTCATCGCCAACGACGTCGCACCGCTGGCCGTCGATCTCATTTCCGTCTACGCCAAGAGCCAAGAACGTCCGCAGTGCGCTCGGCGACTGCTCTGCGACCTCATCCAGTCTGTCCATGGTCAAGGCGCTGATGGCCAGAACGATAACGTGGACAGATCGCTCAAGACTCGCCTCACTTCTCTCTCAAGGTTCGTATGAGGCTCGCGGGCTCATAATTCTGACTGCGATTTATATCGTGCGATCGACCATTGGTCAAAGCGATTCGGATAAAAACTGCCAAGTCAGAATCAGCCCTAGAACTAAAGTTTGTTGATTTACACGGACAATTTGCAGCGAGGTCCTCAGTTGGCTTCTGCTCAAGGACGTCGAGCCCGAACTGGGCGGAATTCTGGACCAGCTGCTCGACAGACCCGACGTCCAAAACCCATTGCGAGCAGAAGAGGACGGTGGACATCGACGAAGACGAAGCGTCGTGGACTGCGCCTCGCTGCCCGCCTCCAAAGTCGACTGCGACTTCCAGCCCAAGATGAGCTTCGCAGGACACGGCTGGTCGCCTCGTCATTCGACCAGGTCACCTAGGTCCACCCAGGTGCCTCGCTACAACGACTGACCAGCGGACGCAAAAATCGAGGAACGGAAATAAAAATGAATTTTGGAGGAGCCTAGCTGGCAGTGATTGCCCACTTGGCTAAAACTAAGGGGGAATTCGTGAAACGAAATCTTGGGTCGCTTTTAATTTAGCTCCAATTGCTTTCGATGTCGCTACTCATTTTTCTCACCTTTTCGTTATTTGATAATTTTATTTATTTCTTTTATGAAACCACTATGCGTTACATATTATTTCATTACTTGTATCTTTATAATAAATGGAATAAATAAGTAAAATAATCCTTGGCTTGAATAAATGAATTAATTAAAAAATACATT
>JAQIYI010000171.1:0-26441 GCA_034700265.1 Polyzonium germanicum
ACATGAAAATGCAGGGCTAAATCCATTTATTTTTTTCACAGATACGATTACATTTTTACAGCCGAGACTATCTACAATTCGGCCAATTACGCTGCTCTCGTCTCTATCTTCAAACACTGCATTAAACAAGACGGCGAAATGTATAAGGCCTAAATAAAAACAAAATTTGAATTACAAGTGCAATAAACAAATTAATTTAATCTTTTATTTAAAGTTACGTGGCTGCAAAGAGCGTCTATTTCGGTGTTGGCGGAAGCGTCGAAGCGTTCAAGTCGTTCTGCGATTCAAGTGGCGACTTCAAAGTGGACAGTTGTGCAACCAACTCTGAAGGTATGACTTTTTAATTATGACTAAATCGAAATTTATATATTTAAATATAAATTAATGGGGAAAAAAAGTATTTAAATGCTTTATTCTAATTACATGTAAAGGCCTCAAGAGAGAAATCTTCAAATTAAAGTTGACGTCGAAAGCGATTAAGGATACCGCGGAACAGCGTCAGCTTTTGGGTATGTATAACCGGAAATTCGTAATTCTGGGTTCACATGGAGCATAAACTATATAGAAAGTAAGCAAAACTAATAAATAATAGTAAAAATTGATAGAAGATTCATAAACTTAAACGCGTTACGTTTTAAGTTTATGAAATTTTCCTGTATTTTAAAATTTAAATTATGAAATAATATTTCACGTTATATGGCCTAGTTCGATGTTTTGACATCAGATGGAGGCACTTTTGATGAAAAATTGCATAACGTATCGCGCCTTTGATCGTGAGCCAAATAGTTGTCCGGCCTTATATAAATCGATACAGCTTCCTCCATGGCCCAGCTTGCATCATTGATTGCAACTCGCGGAGCAGGCTTACGGCAGAATATGATTTCTGCTCAGGCAGTTCGCTGTAAGTGAATGCAGGTTAAAATTAGAATTTGTGTCTAAATTTAGACACAAACAGTACGGTATATAGATGCAGAGAGAATAATTTTAAGTTCACAAGATTATATCAAAATGAATATCAAAGGTAATTCTTATCTCATTATTGCAATTAATTCATTTAATTGTGTGATCCGCGGATGTCTCCCTATTAATTTGAGCACAATTGGGCGTTTAATTGGCCAGCTGGCGAAGAAAATTACTTCCTTTTTTATTTGTCTGGTTTCCAGACTTAAGGAAGGAGTATCACGCACCAGACAACCGGTTCTTTGAGGAAGATTTGGTAGCCAAGGAACCGATCGGCCAGTTCCGCCACTGGTACGGAGAAGCCAGCGCGGAGAAAGCGATTCTGCAGCCCAACGCCATGTGTCTGGCGACCAGCACCAGGTATTATTATCAGCCCGCCATATCCATGTCACATATCGCGTATACCGGTACACTATACAAATTAATCGGATTTTGGTTGACCAACATATGCGTGCACTTAAAATTCACAAATTCAAAAGTTGTGAATTTTATGATTTTGTGATATTTTTATAACGCGGGTGCCCTGTAAACCGGGGAAAAGAATTTGCATATACAAGCACAATTTGGCATTTTCGAAAGCATAACAGCGATAATCATGGTTTCTTTATTTATGAATAATTAGATCTGGTGTTCCATCAGCTCGCATGGTTCTGCTCAAAGGGTTCGACGAACGTGGATTCGAGTTCTTCACCAACTACTCCAGTCGAAAAGGAAGAGAACTTGTGAGATTCGAGTCTGATAGTAGCCGAGACTAATCTGTCACTGGTTCTGATAATTAAAAGCAAAAATTGAATTAATCTAAGAATGATTAATTTTAACCGTACACAGATTGAGAATCCGCAGGCTTCCCTGCTGTTCCATTGGGAATCTCTAGACAGACAGGTTGGAAAAACAATTATTTAAATGGAAATGTTCCTCCAAAAATAATTAATTTCCAAGCTTGACCTTTTCTATTTGATGTGCAAGATTCGAGTGGAAGGTCGCGTCGAAAAGCTGCCCGCCGAGGAAAGCGAATCTTACTTTCAGCAACGACCTCGTTCTAGTCAGATCTCGGCGGCCGTCAGCGAACAGAGTTCGGTCGTCAAGAGAGAGGTATACCGGTACCTATTAAATTGTGTAGAGGTTTACTGGAAAGCTTAAGTGTTATTAATTCTGTCGATTTTTGTTTCAAATCTCCAGGATCTTCTGAGGAAGCACGAAGCTATGACCTCCGCAATGGCCGACGAAAGCATTCCAGTTCCAAAACCAGAAACCTGGTAGGCTGCCAGAGTTACGACATCATTGTCCTGTTTGTGTCTTACGCGAACGGGAAGTTAAAAAGTGATGTCTTTATTAACGCGACCAAACTTCAAACAGAACACTGACCACAAAAACAACCGCAAAACTAAAGGAATATGCAGGAATCGAACGCACGACTCCCCCTTCCTTTTGTCCTAATTAATTCGTCGTTATAATTGAATTTTTTTTCTACAGGGGTGGATTCAGACTCGTTCCTCATGCGGTCGAGTTCTGGCAAGGTCAATGCAACCGACTGCACGACCGAATTCGCTTCCGCAAACGGTCGAATCCAAACGAAAAGCAGCCGGGCGATGAGCTCGTTCATCGAGGCGACAACGGCTGGGTGTACGAGAGACTCTCTCCCTGATATAAGATCTTTAAAACCTTTAATCGTTCCAATTAATTAGTACTCTAAATTAATAAATAAATATATTTGCTTTTAATAAACGTCTTTGTTAAGTCACGCTGCTCGGAAGCACTTGTCTAATATTCATGTTGATCCTAAACTTGTCGATGTGTTGGCACAAATGCTTCCAGTCCGGATCTGGCTCTTCCACGTTGGTCGCGGCCGATGTCCAAGGTTTATCCGCGGTAGGCAGTACGCGAGGCACGGCGTGATAAGCCAACCTGGAGTCCGGGTTGGTGGAATAAACATAATTTACAAGCGTATACTTTAGGCCTCAACTGTATCTTCAGCCTTATAAAAAAGTACCTGGACCCACCGGACATGACGACCACGTCGCCACTCTTCAGGTACATCGCGTGCGGTTTCGTTTCCTTTGTTGGGCCGCCCAATAAGAACACGGCTGTCTGTCCAAAGCTTAGAGGAAGAAAATAATTCTCAACTCCTGATGTGATAGTTTATTAAAAAAATATCAAACATTAAATTTAAATTAAAAATATTTTTTAAAAACATTCAATTTCGCAAGTGCGATATTTTAACGTGCAGGTGAGATGTCATTAAAGTACCAGGGTAAACAGACACATTAGACTGCCCGTGCCATCTGACGGCTAGTAGACGAAAGAGTCCAACAATTAACTACCGATACCGACGTACCTAATGGAGAGGAGAGGCGACGAAAGGTCCATTTCAGAGTGGTCCGTGTGACCGCTCAACGAGGAATTGAGGTCGTAGAAATTGACGATGGCCGCTTGAGCGTTGAAATCGTTGAAGCGGCGGGCAGGATCGTCCTCAAATATCAAGCTCGACGTCAACAGAGTGGACAACAGTTGCATCTCGTGAGGCAGCTGGATCGCGTCTCCTTGTTGGCTCAAGTTGTACACCTATATGTGAAAATTTTGGAGTAATTAAATTTTGACACGGGCACGGGACGGCAACTTTCGGGCACCTGGAACTACGGTTCAAAGAATGTAGGCCTACCTTCGTGTCCCAATCGTGGTGATATCCGAGCGTCACCCAGCGTAGCTTGCAAAGCAAGCTATAATCGCGTGCCATGTCAATTTAAAAAAAAATGATAAATATAATACCGGTACATAAAAATAATAAATAAAATAATGTCTCTCAATGCCGTATTGTCATGCATCCAATATACCGGTACCTGTCTTCATTGTTTTGCAGTCTCCGGACATGGTGATTCCACAGAGATTCTTGTCGGCCCTCGACATTAGGCAGGAGCATTTTTGCCAGCGTCTCATCGATATTGGTTCGATTAGGTCTTCGAGGATACTCGACCAGACAGCGTCGGATCCACGACCTCTGACCTTCCGGCAGGAAAGGGTTCCTTATGAAGTAAAGACCTGTGCGGATCGAGATGAGATTATTGGAACATCTATTGTTGGTAATCACATGCAAGCAGCATATTTATATATTCATTTGTAATTTATTTATACCAGGAGACTGACGCAGACCATGGACTATCCAGGTGTCGGGAGGTCGAAGGCCAACTTTGGCGAACTGGCCAGAGTGAACTTCAGAAGCAGCAGGGTGCACATTGATCACGTGCGTGCAGACAGCCACGTCCTTTCAACATAATTGTATGCCAGTTGGTACTTTAAGGTTTTCTAATATGTGAACATATGGATGGCCTTTGATTAAGGCATGCATGATGTCCATGCATGCACTTACGTCATATTCGTCATAGGCCGAGAAGTCGATGACGGAGGAGAGGTCCGGGGGAGGAACCCTTCTCTTGTAGAACTTATATTCAGGCTTGAACAGATCCATTTGAGCATATGGATCGACTATATTATAATGGTTACCTTTAATCGTATATGTGCATGAACCCTGCTAGAATAGAATTGCAAATGCAACATGCATGCATCTTTCATTACTGTTGAAGCACTTCTTGGTCATTCTACTTAGAAACTTTGAGAGTGGCTTTGAGGTCTGCCCAATGTAGTCCTCTCGGAATTATTATAGACAGTCTCAGCTGTCAAGTCTTCGATCGTTATAATTAAGCCTTAGGGCTCCGTTATGTTTTCCGTAAATATAATTAGGCTACGGAAAAGCAACTTGAACGCAACTTGAGACTGTTTGAATTGGCCTGTATCCCTAAACTCCTAAGGATATCATTTAGAGTTTAGGGATAGCCGGATAGGTAGGCCTACGGCCTATCTAAAGCAACACTTAAGCTTATTAGTTTCCGATTGGCGTCAATGGTCAGAAACGTGGTCAAAACCGGTGTACCGGTAGGTCAAATGACTCAAAACCATATTAAAGGCCATACAGACATTTTCTGTTGCTATTTAACTATTTTATGTCAGAAAATATGGATACCGTAATATTTCAGATGCCGACTTGCCGAGATATTTCATGAATATCGTCTGCAAAGCAGACTATGGCCAATCATGATCAGGTTGCTATGGCGCTCCAACAGGGAGACCAGAAGTCGCAAACCAACGTGCTTGGCGGCGAATTGCCAAAAAAAACATCCAACCTTCCGAGCCCCATGAGAAAGTACTGAAGAACCTTGACGAGGGGACGGACCAAAAGCGAAATCCAAAAATTATGCTTCTCCTGAATCTCCTCGTCCTCACAGTCGGACACTCCCGCAGCTTCACCTTCAAGCAACACTGCCAAGATAGCCAATAGGCCGACTCTGCATATATGTTGGATCGCCGCCGCCAAGACAAAATAATATCAAAACGGTATCTAAAACGACGATGACGACGCACCAGCGCACTTAGTCGGTCTGTCTTCGTTTTTACCGCCCGTGCGCGTTTCCAATTGAGCTTTTCTGGTGCAGCCGGACCTCCCGTCTGTGCGGAACATTATTGTTGTTGTTCGCGCCGGAGAAGTAAGATGGCGGCGTCCTCAGTGCGGCCGCAACTGGCGTTCGCGATCGTCCTCATCGTCGTCTTCGTTCACGCGGTCACCACCTACGGTAAGATTAGACTGATTCTCAGTTTAGCCATTGAAGTGTAATGGAGTCCTAGCAAATGTTTTAAAATTAGAGGCATTGCACAAATTCGTAGGCCTATTGTCGTTTGTTTCTTCAAAATAGGCCTACACTTCTTGCAACAAAGTGAAGATTAGGCCTAATTTCTGTTTGTTTATGGCGGGCTCGAATCAAGGTAACATATCGCTTTAAAGCTGCCGCGCCCCTGAATATGTGCTCGTTTGTAGCACGGTTCCGGAAATATGTCTCCAAGAAATGACGGCCAACGAGGCCTATAAGCGTAATGAGCCTACACAGAGTAGGCCTATATCTACCGGTTTCAAGTTACCCAAATCACCAAGGTTAAACTGGTTAAACAACACAAAATACATTAGGCCTATAATTTGTCCGGGGTTTTATTGCGAACGGGCTTTCACTGCTTCGCTTTGCTAGACTTTGCTGGAAAAATGGAGTTTTTTGTCTGGAATTTAGGCCTGCAGAAAATGTAATTAGATGGGTCAAATTAAATACCGGGTAGGCCTACAGTAGGTCTAGACGTCTAATGTAGGTAGACCTAAATCGATAAAATGCATAAATAGTCTAGGCCTCAGTAAACTGGCCTAGGCCTCAATGATAAGAAATTCAATTAAATAGGCCTACCGGTATCAAATAGGTTACCGGTACCTCACTTACCTGGGTTGATCTAGCTTACAATTCAGGTAGGCCTAACCTAGGCATAGTTTCAATATTTAGGCTAGGCCTAACTGGCACGCAAGACCTATAATTCCAAAAATAAGAAAAATGCAATTTCTTCTATTTTACGCCACCTGTAGGTCTATTAGGTCATTAGGGGGTTTTGGGCACGGTATTATATTATTTTTTTGAGAGCCCAATGGGTTTTATTGGTTCGGTGGCTTGTGGCCATCTACCTTGCTATCTGAGCGAGTGAGGACAAATTTGGCTCATTTGAATCAGGCCTAATGTACCGATTTTTAACCATTTCTTGGTCATTCAATGTTACGATTTTTACCGAAATTTCTCCCAGCCAAGAGTGCTGCACTGCTGCTTTCATTTTTTATTTTTTATTTTATTTAATTTATATTTTCAACCTTCAGATTTTGTCGCCCAGATCAAGTGTCACGTTATGAGTCCACCGTGCATAACAGGTTAAACTGAAATTTAAAAAGATTTCACGCATAAATAGCCTCATGTTAATACTTTATAGAGCTATGATGTTTGCAAGTTTTTATACATGTAGCGAGGCCTATTGATTTGGCTGCCTAAAGCCATACATATGACTTAAGCCTCTCTTAAGGTCGATATGCAATTTAAATGTCCTGTTAGATTTTGTGTCACAGTTGGCCTCTTACTTATCGAACTCATCTTTTTGGTCAATCAACGCTCTACGTTATCCCTCCACCCATTTACTTGTATGTATTGTTCCAGCCAATTTACAGTGTGTTCCAAAGTAAACGCGTACACACTCGATTGCTTGTTATCGTTCCCTATTAACCGATCGATTATGTAAGCCTGTAGCAGTACAAGTAGTGTAGTGTAGCCTAAACAGCCCTGAAAAATGAAAATGGTGAAATATTGTTATGACTTCATTTTGAAATTCTAAACTTATAAATTATTGAAACCACCAAAGATAAGGTCATGCATGTATTTGTGCACGTGACAAGGCTATGTGTGATTATAGAAGCTTAAAACAAGTGTTAGTGTTAGGCCATTTATAGGCCTACGGTACGTAATGAAATGAAGAAAAATAATGATCGCCTATTACATGTAACGACGATGTAAAAATAGGATGTTTTAGAGAGCTTGCAAGGATGTTTCACATTGAGGATTGGGGACGCACATCGGAAAACCCTTTTTTTTCAATCAGCAGGAAGCAGGAAACCATCTTGAAAACAAATTTGTAAAAGTTCAAATTTCCTTTTTCACATAGGGGTGTTTTGATTCCTGGCCAGCGTTAGGCCTATGCTAGAAAGGAAATTGGAGCTGGAGAGAGGGGTGGAAGTGGACAATTGATAACAATTGTCTCATGCAGGCGCTCAGTTTCAGTTTCAGTTTCAGCCTCTTCCTCCCTTGTTTCACCACTGGATGAGATAACGGAAGAAAAGTTCACGAGGTCAGCTGTGACCGAGCTTTTCGCATCCACGCCTCGTTTAGGCTCCAGGGTAATCGTACATTTTGAAGGGAAGGGGCCAGAAGGGGGCATAAGTAGACCAAGTAGAGCCAGTTTTGCCTCAGCCTTTTTTAACCAGGAGGGTAAAAAGAGGCAAGACCATGCTTTAAAGGGGAGGGAAAAAAACTTTAGTAAAATAATTTTTGTGCATTTTGATATTTAAATGTTTAGGCAAATTAGGCTTACCGGTAGGCTTATTTACAAATACGGTATTTTCAACGATCAAGAGGCCTACCAGTTCACCTAGGCCTAGTACTACGGGAGGCATGACGCATGTACACTTTATTTTATTTTTGCAGGCTTTTTAATTTATTTTCTAATTGTTCTAAACGACGCATTTGGGAATGGCACCTAAATCTCAGTTTCGAACAAAATCATAGGCCTAACACGAAGTATTGGGCCTAGTTTGAATTTGTGTCCACTAGGCCTACATGTATTTCTTAAAAATGGTTAATTTCAAACTTAATAAGTTATTTTATGATTTTTAAGTAGAGATTTAATAGATTAGGTGCATGTCCTATAACGACGTTTACAATTTATAAGAATCCGACAAAAAATTAAAAAAAGCTCCAAAAATAAAAAATCTAGTGCAGCACCATTCCAAGTGAGGCTCTGTTTAGGTTAGGAAGCATCACCCGTTATTCGTTAAGTTAGGCTGAAAGATGTCATTTCCAGGGATAGGCCTACACTACGACGTCACATGGTCGTACGACCCATTAAGGATTCCGAAATATTTACGACGATATGATTTTTATTAGGCTACCGGCAGGCAGGCCCAAGGTAATGCGATAGGATTGTGTGGCGTCTCACGCACCGCACTGCATAAAATCGTTGCCAAGGTTTTTGGTAACCTTGAGAAGGCTAAACAACAAGAAAATAATACCGGTACGGTAACATAAAATAATCCAGTCGGTTCGGTTCGGTTCTGGCCTAGGGCCTGCGTCACCGTTAGATGAGGCCCCGGTGAAAGCGAGAGGGTGCCGGGGAGGAGCCCAGTAGACCTGAGCCAGGCATGCGCAACCTATGGCCCGCGGACTAGCGCTCTTTCGCTTAGGTGTATGAAAAATGCGTACATAACTAGAAAAAAAAAGCTAAAACTTTTAAAAAGGTCAAAAGGGTCAAACCAAGCCTATCAAAATTGTTAGAATAAATCCTCGCTCGCTTATCCAAGCAATCGCTAGGCCTACTGTGTAATGGTCTAGTGTATACGGTAAATCGGTAGTCTACACCGTGGCCCAGGATTAACTAAGCCACATTTAATTAGTGATAAAATAAATCTGGCTTATTTAATCCTGGGCCACCGTGTACCGTATTTGGAAGTATTTTACTCATCCAAGTCTATATTTGTCATGGAAGTGCAATTAAGGTGGAAAAAGGGAAGATCTGTAAAACCCAAACAATTCCGTATAAATCATAATTCGTCCCTTTGTTTATCCGCCGGTCAAACTGACTCAGTGACAGCTTGACACCATTGTAGTCAGACAGCCCGCGGCGACGTACAACAGTTGAAATCTCTCGTTGGTTGAAATTAGAATGTAAAAAGTCGATAATTCCGCTCAATAAGCAGCCTGTATGTTTGGACTACCGTACCTATAAGCCTACATATAAAAGAAATCAGAAAACAAAAAAAAACATAGAAAGCCAGAGTACGGGGCGAAAGTGTACCCTGGCGGTCATTCGCTCACCCGTGCTGGCCGATATCGAACCGCGGTCGATCTCCATACGCGGCGAGCCAATGGGAGACGGCGAGCGGCGACGGCGGACGAAGCACGGCCGTCAGGCAGCAGCGTCGACGTCGTCCAAGAGTGTCGCTGGACGGTCGACGACGCGCAAATGGCCCACCAATGAGTCTATCATCGAAGAGATATCTAAAGAGAAACAAATGCTGTGAGTATACTTTCTATGCGTTATTTTATTAAGATTTGAATTGTGTTTCAGAACAGCTTTTCATATTTTAATTTACATAATGATTATAAGGCTGGAATCACTAGAATGACTTTCAGAGCTGTCTCGACTTGGAAAAAATCCCAAGAAAGGCTGAGAATACGTCATTGTTATTCAGAGAAAAGGAAGTAATGCAGACGTCATCAGAACCTGTCTTAGGATTTGTTCAAGTCGAGACAGCTCTAAAAGTCGTTAGTGATTCCAACCTAGTCGTAAACTTATGAATTTAATCACAAGTTAATTGCAATTAACAAATTAACTAATTTTATAATCTACATGTAATTAGTCCTAAATTATTTTCATTGTTTGATTTTCTTATTTTCTAATTAATTACATCCCTAATTTGTGATGTAGGCTAGGCCTATAGGCCAAAACATTTTTAAAAAACAAGTTAATTAGAACAACAATTATAAAAATTATTATTTGCTTATGAATTAGGCTAGGCCTGTCAAATTATCTAATTTAAAAGAGGGTTTTATGAAGAAAATCGCGGCGAAAATTACAGGAGACATTTTTATTATTATTATTCTCTTGTTTTGGAAAAAAAAGCGCCATAATTAGGGAGAGCGAATAAATAAACAAATATAAAAGTCGCGCAAATCAGGGGGAAATTTTAACTTGCCATCCACAGTCACGCGAACGCAATTATACGTGATGGTAAAAGGCGGACATTTTGGCCCACATAAGCTAACCCCAATCATATCGACCAGAGATTAGAGGGCGGCGAATCCGATGGGCTGTCGTGATTGTATTGACCAGAATAAAACTGGCAATTATCGTCACAATTCCCCTCGAGCATATATGGTTCTGCCGGCACGCGATTCGTGGTTCATTAATAAAATAGATATTAATTTAGGCTAAAGTTGGTCACTACGCGCTGGAAATATACCGTAATAATTTGGAATTTTTGTTTGTTTAAACAAAGGGCCGACGCTTGCGCAGCAATCGATGACACAAAATCCTCAATAATGGCCGTCGAGCAGGAAATAATTAACGCCGACTATGGCAACGACAAAAAAGGCAAGTGTAAATTAAGATGCCAAAAAAATTGCCAGAAAACTTAAATTGACTTGTGGATGAACTTTAAATAAAACAAAAACTTTCTGAATTAAACGATATTCATCAAATGTGTGTTTGGTCGTTATTTCTAGCTTTTGTCAATAAACAAATTTTTGTCTCTTTCGTAGCCGTCAAGTGGAAAAGACGGTACTTTGCTCAGGTTCGGGTCAATGAGCAATTGGAGAAGGAAAGGAACAGACTGAAGGAGAGCGTCGAGAACGAACGGGCAAAGATAATAGATGGTGCGCTGGTAATTAGTAATTAATTTTAAAGTAAACTAAACTAGTAATAAATATTATAATTAATTAATTCTAAACTAGTCAACTAGTGATTAATATATAACCAGTTTTAAAGTAAAAAAAGAGTTACATTAATAAACAATTCTTATTGTCTTACATGCACTGACAATTGTTTACAGGTTGGAGCCACTATCCGTATCTTTATGAGTTGGAAACGGAAATGTCGGAGGTAACGAATAAATAACCTTTCAATTAATTCAAATTATAATTAAATTCTATTTGTTTCAATTAAATTCTATTTCAATTTAAATTAAATTCTATTTCAATTTAAATTAAATTCTATTTCAATTTAAATTAAATTCTATTTCAATTTCAATTCAATTCTGTTTCAATTATATTCAATTAATGCTTGCCTAGTTAGTTAACTACCTTGGCATCGTTGCAATATAGGCGGAGTGGCTGCGACTGAACCGTCAACTGGAGATGGTGAAGGCGAACTTAATGAGCGAGCTTCATAATGTCCAATGGCGCCTGGACGAGGAATCCAAAGCCTTCCACCAGCTGAACGACGCGAGCGCTCTCCACCGACTCGAGATCGAGGCCGCTCGCTCAAGCACCGTCAAATTCTTCAATCCGACGACCAGCAACCGTGCGTCTGGAGCAGTCGGGCCGGCAATAGGCAACCAAAGGCAGCAGGAACTATCTCCAATGTGAAAATACAAATCCGTACTCTTGACGTACGGTAGTCCCTTACTTTAAAAAATGGCGAAAATACGTAAACCCGAAATCATGTAGTTTTATCATATATTAGCCACAATTAAATCGTTTGCTAAAACAGAAATCAAGGTTCAATTATTTCCGATTAATGTGACGCCTAAACGTATAAGTAATACAGCATGACATATGATAAGTTTCATTATTTTATTTTGGAGTTTTGGACGTTTTAACTGTACAAATATGGGCATCCAATCAAAGCGAATTTCTAATTTTTAAACTACCATGTCACTTTGTCGTGCAGATTCCTAAAAATTACAACACAGCCCGACATTTAGCTTACTACCTACAAGCTCCTCACACTCTAGTTCTAAGTGAGGAACTTAAGTGTGGCTCGCTAATTGTAAGCAGTAGGCTATGTGATATGCCCGGCTCGCATCTAGTTTATTAAGACCTACTTTAATTGACGATCGAAGTCGCGATTAATTCAATGCGTCCGGCGGTTCTCAACGACGTGGATACCACGGACGCAAGACATCTCTGTACTTCTGCCTCTCTGAGAAACGAATAATCAAAACGTTTCAGTTCCTAATTTGCACGTTAACATGTCGCTTGCGGTAAAGAAAAATGAAGGGTTCTCAAACGTTTGCATGCATGTCACGTGCTACCCATCAAAGAGCGTAGGCCTAGAATAAACTAGTAAAACGTAGACCAGACATTATGGTGCGTTTGCCGTTTACTTATATTTAAACCAATTAAGGCCGTACCGTAGGGTGGAAAATCGTCCGGATGCGTCTCGATGTAGTGGCGTAAAACCGCGTCCCGTTCGGCGAGGTAGTCTAGGCGATAATTGTGCAGCCAGTTAGCGAAACCCAATCCCAAGGCCGCCATCATTATGTGCCTCTGAATACCTGCAAATTTAATACAAATGCTTTAGGTCCACTTTGTTGGACGGGCATACCGTTACACTGTATATGGCTAAACACAGAAAGACAGAAACGACTAAAACGCGGAAATAATTAGCTGTCTTGACTCGAGGCAGGTCTGCGATTTGCATTAGTGATTCCGGCCTTAACCTCTTGCCAATAAAGCTGGTATCCCTGTGAAAACTTGAACGCGACTTGAGACTGCCTAGGCGTCTAGTTCGATTGGATTACATTGGTAAGACAGTCTCAGCTCTCAAGCCGTTTAGGGACACTAATCCAAGCCATGCAATGACTCATGTAATTGTTACAATTGTAATTGTAATTACAATTATAATTGTTATATTGGTAGGCATATTATTAGGCCTAGTTTTGTTACAGCGTCGGTAAAAGGGGGTCGAGGCTATCAAGGTCATCGCATACAACCAGACAAAATGATGACCTCTGGACGTGAGACAGCGTCGAGGGCGCTGGAAGTAAGGTTTGGACCTGGAAGAACTTTCAAGTTTGAGTGTCCACTTACCGCTTTTGTACGGACGACGGGTATAGGCGTTGTAGATGACCGAGGCGCCGAACGTGCAGACGACCGACGTGCTGGTGATGATCAGCCAGGTGCCGAACGACCCGCCGAACGGACCTTTCGACTCCGTGTCGCCCCTGAAGTAGTCGAGCGGATGGGCGTAGACGCGCGTCGGATAATCAGGTCTGTGCGTCATAATGACGAATCAAGACTGACAAGTCTTTCGATTTTACACCTTCTTCAGTTTTGCAACGATTTTGCGACGCTCGAAGGTGATATTTTGAAAATAATGGCTCTGGTTCCCTTTATCGCCGTCAGATGGCGCTCTCACCGGAAAAGGATCACTGCGCATGCGCATAGAAAGGTCAGAGGTCGCGCGCACGCGCACAATCACCGGATTCAGGCCAGTCCACAGACAGTCAGACGCCAATTTCACTTTTCAACTGCGTTTTCAATCGGTGTTTAAAGGTAAGAAAATTAATTTTCCACACTTATCTTATAAGAAAAAACTGAAAAACATTTAGAATTTAAGGAGGGTATCAGTAATATCACAGACTTGAGCTTGTCTTACTCAAGTCAGCGTTTTGCACGTCAGAACCATTCCATTGAATTACACGCTCAACCTTGAGAATGCACTGCGGCATGGAATTCAATGGAAATTCTGCCGTGCAAAACGCTGACTTGAGTAAGTCAAGCTCAAGTCACTGCCCATGTACAGTGATACTGAGCTAAAGGCTAATCCAGTAGGCCTATTTGTATTTCTGATTTTATCTTGGATACCTCAGGAGATAAAGGATGGACTTCCAGAACCGTGTTGGATCCAAGACGGGCGGTGGAGGAGTGTCCTCGTGGTCCGAGTCGAACCGCGATCGCCGCGAACGTCTTCGCCAGCTTGCCCTCGAGACCATCGACCTGCAGAAGGACCCGTACTTTATGAAGAACCATCTGGGTAAGCGATACACCATTCTTGAAATTTTAGGATACAAAAGTATACTACATGGAGTCCTAGACGTTTATATGCGATCGCAGGTTCCTACGAATGCAAGCTTTGTCTGACGCTGCACAACAACGAAGGGAGCTACTTGGCGCACACTCAAGTAAGTTCATACTCAAGACTCACGAGTTCGACGACGACGACGACGATGATGAATTGATGATTATAGTCGACTCTTTCAGGGCAAAAAGCACCAAGCGAACTTGGCGCGGCGAGCTGCCAAGGAAGCCAAGGACGCGCCGGCGCAGCCGGCACCCGAGAAGGCGCGAGTCGACATCAGGAAGTTTGTCAAGATTGGACGACCTGGTTATCGAGTGACGAAACAGCGTGATCAGGAGAACGGTCAACAATCGCTGCTCTTTCAGGTCGATTATCCGGAAATCTCGGACATCATCTGCCCACGGCACCGGTTCATGTCCGCCTACGAGCAGAAGATGGAGCCACCGGATCGCAAGTGGCAGTATTTATTGTTCGCAGCCGAACCGTACGAAACAATTGCATTCAAGGTTAGTTGCGAGAAAAAATATTTTAAATAACTAGGCTGGTAGCACCCTAAAAAGCTAGTGCAAGGACGGGACGTCGGAACAAAGCTAGAATTGGATGTGTTTTACTGTTTATTTTGTTGCACTTGTTCTTCGTGTGCATGGCTGTTACTACGTCAACACAAATTTGGAGATTATATTGAGGTAATAATCTGTGTAACTTCTATGTAGGTGCCCAGTCGTGAAGTGGACAAGAACGAACTCAAGTTCTGGACACACTGGAACAAGGAGACTAAGCAGTTTTTCTTGCAGTTCACTTTCAAGCCAGAGCCGAAAGGGGGAAAGATGATGATGGGACCATCGGCAGCGAGCATGCCACCTCCGCCACCGGCCACAAGACCATCTGGGCCACCGCCTACTGTGCCACCACCGGGCATGTCTGGACAACAGCAGCAGCAACAGTCTTACTGATGGAAAAAAAACGAGAGTATCATCGCCAATTTTAATTAATTTTCACACATCTGTAAAAAAAAATGCATTCCTTGGACAATAATAAATTTTGTTCAATTAAATCATTCGGAGGCTTTAATGACTAATGTGTGTCGCTGATTGTAAGTTTATTGCGTCTAGTTGGAGAATTAACTTAAGGATCGTCCCCTCAGGAGCGTTATTGAAGAAGCGTGTTTCATAAAGTTACAAATACCGGTATTTGAAATTACGAAGCTTCCTGCCTCATCAATTTACAATTCTTATTAATTGTAGGCCTAAAATGTTTAGTTTGTAGATTACTGTGATAACAAAATTTAATAAATTACAAATAAATTCATTAAAAATAATTTTTGTTAATAATTGTAAAATGTATACTTTTTCTTTACAAATTAATTACAGATTATTATTAACAAAAATTCTACAAGCGTACATTTTACAATTACTGGAATTGTTTTAATGAACAACTTAGTCTATGGCGTTGTTGTTTAACATATTAAAGCTACATACGCTTTACACGCTTAAGTTGGAAAGAGTTTCAATTGTGTTTTTATACTTCTGAAATTCACTTATGATTGAAGTCACGTAAAAATGTGCGCGCTTTTACGGAACGCGATTCATTACTACGCCAGCTGTGTATTGTGCATTAGCACCTTTATGATTTGCATGGGCCTACTTAGTTTTTATTAACAGATTTATTTATTAAAGGCCTTGAGTACGCTTCGTATTTTATGAGTTGGTAAAACAGCGTGAAAAAAAATTAAAAACGCCAAAATTTAAAAAGTCAAATAAAAACGCCGAAATTGTTTCAGATAATTGCGAATGTTTAAAATTGTTGTAATTTAATTAGTATAAAAAAATGATATTCATAAAAAATTTAATGTTGGTTGAAAATAACATCAATATATGACATGGTTGAAATAAAGTACCAGCATGGCCTACATTTTGTTAAAAAAGCAATTTCATTTTGTTTGAATTTTCAAAATGTATTGGACAACTCATGTAAATTTACATCATCAAGTTGTCCAATAAAAGTTTCAGAAATTGTTTTTCTACTAAAATGTAGGCCATGTTGGCAATTTATTTTTAATATTTAATCATAGCTGCAGGGAGTGTGATCTGGCAACACTGGCCAGCTCCACTTCAAATCCCTTCAATGCATCTTTAGATTGGATTTTGCCAAGTTGCGAATTTGTGCGATGTGAGCAAATGAGCTGAAACCTACAGGTAATGAATTACCCAACTAAATGACTCTCAATTAGAAAAAAATGTTAATTAGAAAACTGCTAAAACTATGAAAATTGTTTGCAGATGTTATTCTATAATCTTAGGCCTAATTGTTTTATTTTTCGCCAGGCAAACGCAACGCGGACGTAACAACTGGAAAAAATAATTCTGCGTTGGCAAATGGCTGCTGCCGACAGGTTATTGGGCCAGTCCGGAGAAGTAAGAAAACTCAAGTTGGGCGAAAGTTTCTCCAGAAATGGATCAACCAAAAATTTCCACACTTTCAGATGTAAGTGTGAACTCGTGAATGTTCCCCGAAGGGATGGCGTATTGAAATTAGTCTAGAACGGCCATCACTGCAGTGATGTGCCTGCTGGGCTGATTTTTGAAAAATTGAAATTTCAATTAATTTCTAAATAGATTTTCATTCATTCTTTTTCAATATATCACAGTACCAGTGATGACGTGGCTGTTCGATTATAGAATATATATGAAATTTAAATTAATTTTTAAA
The DNA here is from genome assembly GCA_034700265.1 of Polyzonium germanicum. NCBI lineage: Eukaryota > Metazoa > Arthropoda > Diplopoda > Polyzoniida > Polyzoniidae > Polyzonium > Polyzonium germanicum. Next base: position 16,867 of record JAQIYI010000171.1, read on the forward strand.
AGATTTTCATTTATTGATCATGCTTTTGCAATATACCGTATGGCACCATGATACACGAAGCTGGCCTGCCTCGACTATACACGAACGTCATCATCATCATGCATTATATTAACCTACTTAAAGATCGTTAACAGAAACATCATAACTGCAGGGCCTATATTTAACTAGGCTACTAAAGAACTGTTAAGCCTATCGTGTATGCACATTGTACATGCATGCTAGGCTTAATAATACGTAATATTGGAACTAATGTCCGAGCGAGAGTATAATTATATATTGTGCTTATCATATGGTTCTGCTATGGCCTAGGGGTCTGTAATTGGGTCCACAGGACCTGTTGACCCCGAAATCCTATCATTATCATTATATCTAGTCTGATCGTGTAGGCCTATTCGCAGAGTTCAATTAGCTGGAACATAAAGGGTGTACTGTACATGTGAACATATATACAGCACGTGCAAAGACAAAGAGCAAAATATCCTAGGCCTACGTTATAACAACTTTTGGCTTTCTTGCTCGCATTGAAATACCGTACCTTATAAAACGTAATTAAGGACTAATATATAATATAATTAATGTACGCTAACGAAAACACACATTAAATTATATTACACCTTTGCTATCTCGCTATAGTTTACGGCATGTGAATGCGTAAGATAGATTAAATCACCAAGCTAAAAGATACGTTTTCGCCAATCTTAGCTTTAAAAAATCGACTTTTTGCACAATAAATTCATGTTTTAGCTTTAAAATGCCGCGGGAGCCTCTTTCAAGCGTAAACATGATCATGTTTACGCCGGCCTGTAGGCCTCCTGTCACCCGGCATTTTCAAGCTAAAGCATGAATTTAATATTGAGCAAAGATATGCGCCAAAACGTGTCTTAGCTTTTGGCTGGCTTTATATGGGGACAAGATAAAAGCTTAATTAAGATATATGGAAAAATAAAACGCAAGCAAAGATAAAAAAAATTGGATATTTTACGCCACACATTTTTGCTCCAGCTAGTTATATTACCTTATATAGTTTTAGCTTTTAGGCTGGAATCACTAATGACTTTTAGAGCTGTCTCAATTACTTGAAAAGAATCCCAGACAGGCTCTGATGACGTCATTTCTCCGTTCTCATCCTTTCAGCCTGTCTTGCGATTGTTTCAAGTCGAGAGACCTCTAAAAGTCATTAGTGATTCCAGCACCCACTTACTTAATTAAATGCGTGATCACTTGTGGTCAACTTAGCGAGAACGATATTTCGCATTTCCATATATTTGTCACGCGTGCAGATGACTTTAAGCCAGCGTCGATGGACACTAAGAAGGCGGCCACGGTGGACATCGGTCCGAACAACCAGGCAACCGTGACGGTGCCTCACGTCGAGGCGGGAGCCGGCACAGCGCACACGGTGTTCAAGGGGTCGCGAAAGCCGTACACGAAGGAGTGCGTGCTCATCATCGACCATGTGACCGGCGAAATCGTTCTAGAGAAATTGCACAGCAACGTTCAGCTGAAGAAGACGAGGACGGAGGGAACCGGACGAAGGGCGGCGGCAGCAGCAGCAGCAGCCGGTGGACCGCCGCTGAGCCAGCAGCAGCAACAGCAGCAACCGAGGCCGCATACTCCGGTGCCGGATCAGCAGCTGCCCACCTCGTCCGGTCCGTCCTCGTCTTCCAACCACACGAAGAGGGTGTCGCCACCGATGAAACCGTCACACTCACCGCCGATGCAGCAACGTAAGTCGCCGTCGCCCAGCAGCCAGACCAATATGTCCAGTCTGTCGCTTCCACAAGCACCACCATCGGCGACGATTTCTAAGCTCTCTGCATCGTTCGTGCCCAGCATGCCACTGTTACTCGGAGGAGACCTAGGTATAAGACACAAGCAATTATTCAAATAAGCTTAGGACTATAGACGATTTCTCGACGACAGCCGCCATTGCTTGATAGTAGAGCAATTTTGCATATTTTATAAAATTAATTGATGAAAAAAGGTTTGGCGATCTATGAAACTGTAAATTAGAAGACATAACTTCAATTAATCCATCTGTTCACTCGGTTCAGCTAATCTTTACTAACATCTAATGGCGGCTAGATTGATCGTCTGCTAAAACAATCGTCTATACATGTGAATGGTTCATAAAACATTTATTTTACTTAACTGGTTTTTTTTCTTCTTCTCCAAAAATAAGCGGAAGCAAGTGACGCCACGTCAGAAGTCGGTTTTCTTTCGGACAGTTCTAACGAGTCCAGCTCCAGCGGCTCTAGTTCCGGTTCCAGTTCGGAATCGAGCGACGACGAGACCAAAGACGAGCAGCATAAAGCTAGAAAAAATCTTGCAGGTTGCCAATCGACTATATGGAATAACAAACGCAAGTTTCCACTAGAAAAATTAACTACATGTACAGATGTAGTTGAAATATTTGAGTAAGGTGGCTCAGGCGGATAATTTTCATCTAAAAATGATTTTCTGCAAAGTGACCTTCAATGCATTTTCTGGTAGCCTTTTGGAATTTTTTTTAAATTCTTTTACCCACCTGGCCAGCAAAATTCAGTTAAATATTTAACTGCAATTAACTAGCATACATAATGCAGTTAGTCTTTCTGGTGAGAACATAGTAGATTATTAAATAATAATTAATTAAATAACATACAGATGTAGTTAATGAATTTTACATTTTTTTACTCATTATTTGAAAATATTTTTACGGAAATTTCACATTTTCAAAATTGTGCATTTTGGACTAAACATTGCATTTTGGTAACTAGAGTTAGTTACCAAAAATGCACAATTTGTATCAGTGATATCATCCTCGAGAAAAAAAAACAATTTACTTCTTTTTCAGCTCCATTTCAAGCTGCACCACCTACGATCAGCCAGCAGTCGTCATCCAACAGTTTCCCGAGCATGCCCCACTTTAGCCAGCTAAGTAAGATAATTTGTATGCCTAATTTCTTGGTACTTTTCAAGTAACTTTTAAATTTCAATTGGCTAAATTATTGTTTTTGGTTTTTTTGTTGTCCTTTTATACAGCCGAGGATTTGCATTTGAGCGAATCAGGAAGCGACAGCGACGGATAGATATCGTGTCTCTCGAACGGACAGATACAGATACGCAAGAAAAGGACGATAGGACTTTTCGATAAAAAAATTCCTTGAGAATCTATAGTTTTCCACAAATGACACAATTAGTAAAATGAATTGTACTTTCATTTTGTTTTCTTTTTTTTTCTGACAGGGCAAAGTTTAAATTCGAAATAAAAGATAAATTTATTTTATAAATCTTTGGTCACCTCTCAAAATATCCATCGATTAACATGTCGCCGTGCGATAAGTTAAGTCATTGAGCCGACAATAAAAAGTTCGAAATATCAAGGAGAGTCGCGCATAAAACAGCTTCTCTGTAAGATTAAGGCACCATTTCAGGACACAACGTCGTACAAAGGTAAATAACAATGTAAAATTACGACTTCTTTTTTTTGTTTTTTGGCAATTTGATCACGTGAGAATTATTAGCAAGTATTTTGTGCGTAAACAAGATTTTTAAAAACAGGACACTACATATGTGAAGAATAATTTAAAAATATTAAAGAGTAAAGACAAAATTATTATAAAGAAAATAATACTTTAGAAAATACTTTCGAAAATCATTGAATTTTGGCTTATTTGGCCTTGCGGACAATTAAATTGGATTATACCGGTATATTAAAAGTTTCTAAAAATTATTAAAAGATTTTTGATTAAACGTTCATTCTTGCACGTCGCTTCGTCACGTGATTTTGCTTGTTTTCAGTTTAATTCTTACAGCGTTTTTTTATTTTGAAGTTGTAAGCCAGCCTGCCAGTTGGACCACCCAATTAAATTGGTTGACATGCATGCATGTATTTAAAGTCTGTTTACCCTGGCCACAACTGTAAGCGTATTCATTTGATCACATCAATAATTATTGCGAACGATTGCACAATAATAAACAATGATTAATGAAAGGAACATTTACCGTTTCTTGGATTGATAGAATACTGTTTGCGGTAGTTAGTAACTTTGATGACCATAATGTCAAAAACAGATGGCCAACTGGCAAACAATCATAATTAGTTAATTATATACTGTAAGTAAAAAGAAACCCCCCGCGTGAAACTGTTTTACGTTAATATTTTTTTTTGGCAGATTTAATACTGACTAACCTCTGAAATTTGGCACAGAATGGACGTGATGGTGGATTGTCGCATCAAGGTCAGGTCCTCAGTGTGGCGTTTTCGTAATCGAGCAGCAGCGACGCGAGTTCAGCGCGACCGGCCAATCCTTCCAGCCAGTCGTCCACGCAATGATCGTACGTGTCGACGCTCAGCTCCGACTGACAGACGATGGCGCGGAAGTGCAATCGCAGAGAGGGCTCGGCGGCGCGCATCACGTGCAAGAATTTCGATCGGAGGAAAGCCGCGTAGACGTCGTGGCCGGTTTTGGCTCGATGACGCGCGTCGCGAGTCAGATCGCGATCGTTGCGAGCCACAGGAATCTCGTGCTCGACTAAACGTCGGGCTGAAAGAATAACATAACGTAAGTAAAACAATTAGAACATTGCAAAGTTTAAACGACAAAATCGGCCTAATCTGTCCTCACCAAAACAGGCCAAAATTCAAATCGAAATTGCGCTTTTCGCACAGACCACTATGGTGGACTTAAGTACTCACTGGTTTGATAGTCGGAATTGTAGAAGGAGTAGTGATCGAATGAGTGCGCCGCGAAGTGTCCCTGTTGCTTGTGGATTTCGATTTTACTTGGAGGTTGAGCTGGACCCGAACCACCTGGTCGGAAGACAATGTCCGGATGGAATTGGACGAACGGAATCGGAAAGAACACTTGGTGGCCAGCAATAGTGTTCATGCGCACCCGGTTTAAATAATCAGCGTGGATTTCTAAACCTGTAGATATAAAAGTAATAATAGGCCTAATTAAATACGCTCACTTAGGTGCCATATTACGTCATGATGACGCACTTATCAGTGCTGATGTATTTATCTTACCGATAAGAGTACCCTCCTGATTGTTGTAAATATTTGTAAATAAACATTAAACAATCACAATTTTGGAAATATTGGTAAAGAAGATCGAAATTCTATTAATAATTAAAAAAACTTTTTTGTACCGGTAGTGTGACTCATGAGGTTAATAATAGACTTGCCTGATTGACAGACGAGGAATAGCGTATTCAACGAGAATTTCTTGCTCACGAGATCGAGGACGCCGAATTCACTCGGCAAACTGTCCGTCGTCTTGATGCTGATCCACGACAGCTTCGTTCCCTCGGCATGATACTTATCGTTCAGAGCCCTGATGACGTTCTTGATTGGCGCGTGGATGTCATTCGTGTCAAGTCGGTCAGTGTGATCGTAGATGAAGACCAAAACCAAGATGGAATTGTCCTCCTTCTCCAGACACACCTTCCAAAGTACGTGAATAAATTTCATTCAAGTATTTATTTTTAAATTTTTAGAATAAATATTTTTAATAAATTAAAATTGGAGTTTCATATTTTCAAAGTTCAATTTTTCCAAAATCGTGAGTTGTTAAATGTTTATTTTTTTCTGTTTAATTTTTATGAAATTATCAGGAGGGCAGTCCATCGGTACAATAAGTGCCGACGCAGTGACATCAGTCCTTCACGTTCTTTTCAAAATACAGGATAAGATACACTTAAAAATCAACGTGACGCTAAAATAATGACGTAAATTATTCTGAATAGACGTCAAGAAGTGATATTTTACAGATGAGCTGCAATGACGTCATTATTTTAGCTTCACGTTGATTTTTAGGTAATTGTCGTGTATCTTATGCTGTCTAATGATTAATATTTGTTACAAATTTATTTTAAAAAAGTGCCATCGTAGATTTTTGTTAGTTTCTCGATGTACGATCACAAAAAAATATTTAAATTCAAAAAACATAATTTTGAAAAAGAGAAAAAAATCTAATGAGACCAACCCCCTTTAGTTATCCTTTTAATTTTTTTATAATTAATTCTACCCTACCTCTGTGAACTGAGCGAGGAATCTTCGTGCGGACTCTTGATCGACGATGGTGACGGGCAACACGAGGACGACCCTCGTGTTCTCCGTGACGTAAGGCACCGGAAGAATTTCAACTTTGCCCAGCGGATAAACGGCCTCCATCCGCTTCTCCACTCTAGAGCCGGAAACTGGATCGGCGAACTCGAGGTCGAGCAGGAAGTCCAAGCCGCGTGTAGGATCGTAACGACGATAAACGTTGACAACCCGCTCGAAGCGCAAGATCCGCTGATCGTCGTGCTGTCGAACCCGGTTGACGGACGCGTCGATCACCTTGCGCAGTTGTTCGAACTCGGTTGCGGTCATGTTGCGAGCGGCGCTGAAATCGCTTTCCGGGTAGACGGCGGACGCGTTCAGGTACTCCCAGCTGATGATGGAGAAGCGGTCTCGACCTTCGAACTTTGGCGCCACGCCGACGGGCCACGTCGAGACGTCCGCCGACGCGTACAATCGATCGGTGGCGTCGATTTCCGCGCGCGCGGCCCGTATTTTAGCTTTAGTCTCGCGTAAGTCGACGCCTGCGAAATGAAGATGCAGACGATAACACTGCTCGGCGCTCGGCATTGGACTCACGGCGAGGGCGCCGTCCAATTCGGGACAATCGCCGAGTGACGAATCGGATCCAAAGTCGTCGAAGTCAAATGGCCTGCTGAACCGGTAGACAGTGAATTTCTTTCCCTATATTTGTACCAGAATTCAGGAATTAGTTAATTAAAAATAATCTTCCGAGCGTACTTTGATTAAAATCAATAAAATTCACAATAGGATTTTGCACAATATTATACGATACAGGGTGTCTGAAAATAGTGGAACCAGTTTTGGAAGAAAATGTCAAAAGGCCTAGGCTACTTGTAACAACTTTTTCATTAAATTATGCTATCGTATGCTATATTTAAGTTAATTTGTGTTTGTTTTAAAATTATCCAGGAAAGTTCAAAATACATTGTATATATTTTTAAACAGATGAAAATTATTTAAATCGATCATTGGGAGAGTCCGACACCGAATGACTCAAAGGCCTACAATCCCTACATGTATGATTCGACAGTGCAGATTGAAATTTGTGGCTTTTCTAGAAAATTACTAAATTTAAGGCTGCACTCAAAATTTGTTATCGTAATCAATTTTCTCGAAAATTAAGTAAATTAATAGCGGGCGCCATAAAAAAATTGAATTCGATAAAATATACCAAATCCTTATCTGCGGTCAATAGGCTATATAGGCAATAAATATTCAAGATTTCAAATATTGGCAAGTAATAAAATGGCTACAGGCTTAGAGACAAAGGAATTCAACGATAGGCCAGGGCTAGATTGTTAAATTGAACCGACAGATATTTGTTATTATTCCAGTCCAGTTTAATTTGACGTTTTTGTTCATTTTAGTTCTATCATTTAATTTGTGTTTTTTAGGCCTATCTAAATTTTTTTGGAAAGAAATCGGACCATAAATACCCAATTTAAAATTTTCTGAAATATAACGCCTTTTTTGCAACTTTCCGCATCACTTGCAGAAACTGAGATATGATTAGGCCTACTAGCCGAGTAGTAAGTTTTGTCATATTTATTTCTGGAAATTCACGAATTCTACTACGGTACCGGTAGTGATACGGACCTAATGTTTATAAGATAATGATTATGATAAAAGGACAAAAGACAATGATAGGATTTGGGGGCTGACAATATTTAAATTTAGTGGCACGGACCCAATAAGATTCCTAGATCCTAACAGATCAAAGTGAAGGTACAGAAACCTATAGCTCTACGGTACCCCAATAAGCCACGCAAGCTCCCTTAAGCCATTTAAATGAAATAGGCGTAAATTTTAATTACCTGAACTCTCCCCTGACACGACAAAGTCGCACTAGACAGGTCGCTGGAACTACGTTGGACGCAGCGTCCAATTTGCTCGCTGGTACCTTCGATCGCGTCCTGATCGTGCAGGCATTGGTCCACATTTCGATGAACGGCCCGCAGTACCGAATTGCTGAAAAGGATCCCACTTCCGTAGTCGCAGAACTGCGATCGAGCAGTGTGCGAGTCAGCATTTTCATCATCATTGTCGTCGTCGTCGTCGTCGTCATCGTCGGCGCGTCGATGCGCGCCCATGTAGACGTGACGACTGACGCTGATGTGATCCACCAACGAGGCGAGCTTGACAGCTCGAACGTAATTGGCGTCGTGGGTCATGAAGAAGAAATCGTAATCTTTGGCAAACTGCGATCCTACATAGCGCAAAACCTCGAGGGGAAACTGCGAGGCAGCGACGTCGCTCGTCAACCGGACGATGGAGTTGGAGCTGGACGTCTTGATCGAAGCTTTGAAGGATTTCTTCTTGTTGACGTTAGCGTTATTGCGATTCTGAACGAAGATGAGCAGCTTGTCGACGTGGTGCGCCATCGTGGCGTTCAACGCAACGGCCATTGACGATACGATGTCCGAGTGCGACACGACGACGGCGACCAACAGCTTCTCGCGAATGCCCAACTCGGTGGAGTAAAATCTCGGTCTGAAGGGCGTCTTCACGTCGCTCGGCGATTTCTTCTTGGGACCGTCGAGGATGACGCGCGGCTCGTAGTCGTCCGTGTCGACGATCGATTCGATGAGCGGCAAAGAGAGGATTTCATCGCGCTCGCCACTCAAGTCCTGGCTAAGCATACATTCCTCGTCGATGAGTGGGAAGACGACCAGACTTAAAGCGATTCCAACAATAACCCCTGGATGGATCAAAATAATTTAATTATTAATTGAATTTGACCAAATCAAAGATAGTAGGCATGCGAGGTGAAGTCGGAAACTAAGGCTGTCTCGACTTGAAAAAGTCACAAGACAAGCTGAGAAAAAGTCCATTATTCTATTCAGAGAATGGCGAAATGACGTGATCATTCAGAGCTTATCTTGGGATTTTTTAAAAGTCACTAGTGACTCCAGCCCTAAGTCACGATGTTACTCCCCATGCTGCAGCACTGAGTAAAACTGAACGTGGCAAAATCAGTGACTTGGGACTAGATTTTAGTTTAGTTTATTTCAAGTGGTGCTCAACTGTTTGAATTGTAACCCATATGAGTTTACTTGCCCATAAGTATCGACGTGCACGTGCTATGCCTCCATTTTGACGTGGCGCAAACCAAGGAGATCTTGACGAACATCTTGTCACCGCGAAGACAAACGTCATTGATAATAGGCCTACAACACATATATTATAATAAGGAGTCGATCCAAATGGAGACGGTTATATCGATTCAAGTTAGATGACGTAGAAGGCCTACTGGTATCTGGCTAAAGCTCTTCGCAATCACGTTGCAACAGGATGCTTGGCAACTCATTCCAGTGTCGCGCGACGCTATAACGAGATAACAAAAAGACAAGAATTAGGATTAGGCCAGCGGAGTAGTAGCACAGTACAGGACCTATCGAGTGTGGATCGTAGGTCGCTATTTTCATACACCCTCCTTATAAAAATAGCAACAGGAAGCTTAGATCGCTTTTTACTACCCCAGCCCACCCTATAAAAATAGCAA
>JAQIYI010000172.1:0-26433 GCA_034700265.1 Polyzonium germanicum
ACGTGTAGACGACTACAGAGGCCCCCCAACTTTATATTTAAAATACGCTTTACCACCTGGAGAGAGTAAATAGAAAATTGCTCTGGAAAGAGAAAAAGAAAAAAGTGAAGTAAAAACCCAACACTAAAACCTGAAATTGAGTCAAATGACCCCTCTCTCTCTCTCACTCTCCTCAAGCTCAATCTCAAGTCTCCATCCTCAATTCCTCCCGCCAAATCACCCATCCCACTTTACCTATTAGTGGGCCTCTTAACAGAAGTTGAAACCTCTTAACAAACCAAACCGGTTTTGAGACACATTTAAAATTATTCGAGTTGCAGTTCCGAAGGAGAAAATGGTGGAAGAAAAGAGAGACATGCACTTTGTTGTGTACTTCTCTCCCCCAGACTTGCAAAAGTTTTTTTTCCTTTTCTTTTGTTGGACAATAACACATCTAAAGAACAACAACAAAAAAGAAAAAGATTAGGCTACAAACACATTCAAAGTTGTTCCAAGTTGCCGAAAGAAAAGTAAAGTAAAAAAAATAGAAAACTTGCGAGCAGAATTCAAGCGAAAAATACTTTTCTAAATAAGCTTAAACGCCAAGGAACGAACCACGCCCATTTTTGCTAGCAACACCATGGGAATAGGTTTAACCAGACAACAAAGAAAACATAAAAACAAAAAGCTACATTTAATTCGCTTCTAGTTAGGCGAAAGAAAATTCTCATTCAAGTTAGGAGGAGGCTTATTAAGTTTCACAAATTAAATAAACAAAACTTGAATTATCTCTTAGTCTTAGGCCTAATGCCGAGTTCTCATTGAAAGCTAAATTAGCTAATAGATTGATTTGTTGAGCTAAGACGCGCCAAAACGAATCTTAGTTCGGCTGGCTTTGCTTACGCGTTCATAGGGAAAGCTAAAGGGTGAAAAATCTAAGGCATTTCAATGTAAGCTAAACAAAGCTAAAACTAGAATCTGGAGCAAAAAGCACACACAAAATCTTAGCTTGATAAGAGAAATAGCCCACCTTTTTATATTTTTGCTTATAGGTCTACTAGTGTGAACGCCTAAAATATACCCATTCAAGATAAGATAGGCTTTGGCGTATCTTTGCTCAACAAATATGCATTTTAGCTTTTTTAAATAAAATAGTTAAATGGCAATTATTTAACCAACGTTACCAACCCCACGTGACGAATCTTAATTCTCGGCGACCGGAAGTGGCAGATCAGATAAGCTCCACCCCCACCGTGCATAAAAGAATCACAATCAGAATCTCTTCCGGTTCCCAAGGGGCATCTAACGGGATAAAAGACTTTGAAAGATGGGTAGGTAGGCTACATCTAGGGCTTTTCAGTTGATACGAGGGGGGATAAAGACTGGCACGCCCTCTAGCTCTACCTGTTTGCGTACATGTGGGCCTAATAGCAGACACGTCTCCAGACGAACCCTAGCCTATAATAAAACAGCCTACCTGGCTGACCTACAATTTCGGTCTACGTAAGAAAACAACACTTCCTGTAGGGTCTCTTTTAAAATCTCCCTGCGGTTGTAGGCCTACAACAAACCAGCTACGAGGGGTGCCGGACCACTATAGCATAACAAAGACCATAAGACCTAGTGGCAAACTTATCTCAATAAGCCCACCCCCTGTTAATAAAGTTAGGCCAATTAACCCGAGTAATTAATCTTTTAGTACATGTATGGCTAATTAAGTATAAGCCCCTGCCCTAGGCTCAACACTGTCATGTACGGTACTTGGAAATAAATCATCAAAATTTTAACTAGGCCTGGGCCTATTTAACGCGTGTCATTGAAAAACCATTATGTCACCTCATAATGGAACAAAGGGGAACACGCTGAGGTATAATGGAGGTGGGGGTGGGGGTAAAGGCTACACAAAATGATAGAAATAAGCCTAATAAAAAAATCAAAGGATTAAATCAATTTGACAGTTCTTAATCTTCTTATTGGTCTATTTGATTCAATTTATCATTTTATTTAAGCTCGAGGCTTGAAAAAGTGAAAATATTTGTTGACAAAATTCCTTTGTTTCGAGCGTTTCTTTATGCACAGCACACATAAAGGTTTACACGTAGGCCTACATGTAAATAATTGCAATAGGCCTACACGATCATCCGATTATTCTGTAGGCCTAGGCCTACTATCCGCCACTGCCCACAAAGAAAGTTTACTCAAAAAGCAGCCGCGCGGTTCAGAAAACAATGGATTGCCAGATTTGCTAATGGTACTTAAAACTAAGCCACGCCCCCTCCCATCCCTACCTGCGTCCGATCTCTGGAAAACCAGTATTGCAAGTACACCGTATATCAAACAGCACATCAAATAATATAAGCCTAGGCCTAATAATACAAGCCCACATGTAGGCCTGTTTGTATGTTTTTTATACATATAAATATTTAAGTAGCTCCGAAATCTCAAATCTGACCTTCGACGTAGTCAATTCAAGAGGTTCTTCAAACTTACTTTATCATGTGTGAAAAGAGGACGCGACGCTTTTATCTGAATCCGACCCTCTGAGAATCACTGACGAATTCAAGATGAAAACTAGGCATAACCTCATAGGAGAGGGGAAGCAAGGAAGGAAGGAAGGCGCGGCTTCAGACTTCTGACGGTGGACCGCTTTTGCATTCAAATCATAAAAAAATTAGGCCTTGGATCCATCAAAACTTGCAGTAGACTTGTAGAGTGAGAAGATGTTTCAAGTAGAAAACACTCCTCCACACCATGACAGTCAGTCCGCGCTGAATATTATGTAAAAATACATGTCCAGGCTCGATGGCAACAGCAGAAACTTGACAGAAGCAAAGCTAGCAAACAAACCACTAACTGGTGACAAGCACGCATATGTGACAAGAACATGGAACATGGAAAACAAGAAAGCAAAAAAATAGAAAAAAATTGTCCAAAAGCCCTGAAGAAGGCCACAAAAAGGGGTGCTTCATTTTTTTTCTTACATGTATTTGCCCAAAATGTGTCACCTTGGACCATCTCATCCACAATCCATCGCCGAACGTCAACAGGACACCCTCCTCTACTCTCTTCTCAGTAGGCCTGGGCCTATATGACATGTTTTTTTTATTAACTTTTTAGGTTTATTCACTGCTCCCATAAAGAACGCACCTTTTCTGTTGAAATTGTTGGTGAAAACGGACGAGGGGAGGACCAAGACGGGGTAATCTGAACAAAGTGAATGGAGGGATAGGACTACTGTATGTAGGCCTACTGAGTTCATGAGAACCTGACAAAATGAACATTTATTTCCTACATAATTTGTTTGGGTTTAATTTGTATAGCCAGGGTGCTAATCTTCGCCTCATCTTTTAAGCGTTGATCGAAAGATAAAATGTTAAAAAATTGCAGGCCTAATTTGATTAAGCCTAGATGCATGCATACTTTGCATAGCCTAATTTAAATTAGACTTGCATGCACTTAAAAAGGCCTTCTAATTGCTCAAAGGCTTACATTAGTCATTAACCCAATAGTCGCATGTGGGCTAATGCAACTAGGCCTAATAGATAAGCACGTGAAAAGTCGGCCTGAATTCAAGTGACATTTAAAGCATAGTCTAAATATAGTCATGAATTTCAGAATTTTTCCCAAACAAGACGAAGTCACCCTCAACCTTATTAACCCGGAAGTTGAAACGCGCACGTAATCAGAAGCCAACCCCCAAATCTTTATTTTCCACGAGGGAAAAGTAGCTTACTGAATCATATGACCTTGAGGAACCCCTACCCGTCCCCTTGCCTTTCCTCGTAAAATGAGGAATACAAATGTGAGGTCAGCCGAAGCTTTTCAGTTTTCAGCTCTTTTCAAATTAGGCGTGTAACCAAAACGAGAGAACAAAAAAAATGCCACCAAAAAGCCCACAGTCATTTATATGAAGAACGAGAAAAAAAACACCTCTTATGGCTTCCAGAAAACGCTAAGCCTAAATATTCCAAATTTGCTGACTCAAATGCAGTGAATTTCACGAGCAAAACACCTTTTTTTGCCGTGAGTGAGTGAGTGTGCCATGAATGGGATTTGAGTAGATACGGCGGCGGCGGGAAAAAAGTATCGAGACGCCACCGCCGCGACGTTTGACCTTCAAACACACCTCAAAATGGCGCTTCCCGCTAAAAACACACGTGTTCAGATGAGTATGCGCATAAGCCTACATGTGGATGAGCAAGAACCTCAGATAGGCCTATTACAAACAAACACACGCAAAAAATAGCCGTTAGGGTAGGCGTTTAGCCGTTTACCCCAGAATGAGAGTTGGGCCTAATTTGGATCACCTGCCAATACGGGGAAGGAAGGGAGAACGATTTTTAGATAAACATGTCTGAAACACACACACACAATATAACTCTTGAGCAGCTGTTGTTAATCGGAATGAATAGCAGGCCTAGCTGGTTCAGTCACTGCAGAACACAGAAAACGGGAACTGACACCGATGGGGATGAATAATAAAGGGCGACTGCAAATTGAAATGCAGAAACTGAGAACAACCCACCTTGGTTTGTCGCGTGTCAGACGTCGTCAAAGAGCGATGCGGAGGATGTTCCAGATGTCCATTGCTGCCGTCGCCGGACGCATTGATGTCTAGACCGTTGACGGGTCGCCCCAGCTTGTAGCCGCGTCCGTCGTAAACCAGATGACCCCGATTGGCGGCGCGTTTCGCAGTCAACGTCAGCTGCTGGCTAAGGTCGAATCCGGACGGCAACTCGATCGTTGAGTACGTCTGACGGACGTAGTTCTCGATGGTCTTGATGGTGGCGCCACCGGGTTCGCCCAACGCTCGAACCGCCTTGACGACGACGGCGGTCAAGTCCGCGGCTTTGGCCACCCTGAGAAAACGATTGCCACCACCAGTAATCGGCGTCGTCGTCGTCGGCGTTGACGCCAATGTCTTCGTCGGAGGTGCCGCCGATGTGGTCGTGCCCGTCGTTATTGGGACGGGACTCTTCTCCGGGTCCTTGTACGAACACAGGCCCTTGTTGACCACTTTGAGCACTTTACCGTCTCGAACGGCCAGCTCCAGTTGCTCGACGATCGAATCGCGACTCACGTTGTGCGACTGACGCACGGCAGTGCAGATTCGCTCGACCGACGGTCGCTGCTTGTGCGATTTCACCTTTCGAATCGCTTCCAACAACCATTTGGCGTACGTTGGATTCACTCCGGCCTGAGGAATGGCGGTCGTCGACGTCGAACCAGGTGGCGAAGCTGAATCGCCCATTTCGACGACGACCCGTCTTCCGCCGGCTCCATCGCCGTCCCCGCCACCGTCCCTCATGTCACCTTAGAAACAGTGGGCAACAGCATACCTGTCCAAAAAACAGAAATGGCACAAAATTACAACAAAATTGACTCTGCACTGGGTCTAAATTAAATAAAATTTAAAATGCTTATAGGCCTATTACAATGTCTACAATGACGAAGGCCTAAATTATAATAGCCTAAAGAATCAAATGCCTTATAAATTAAATAAATAGGGCTTAATCGCAATTAAAAACAATTACATGTAACCCAACACCCTATTAGGCCTAGGCCTAATAGCAATTAAATAAATTTACAAAAATAAAATAACAAAATTAAAAGCATCTGTGGACTATGAAGACTAGACATCAGCAGTTCAGCACGTGACAACATCCACGTGCTTGCTGCCAACTCGCGGCACGTGCGGAGGATGCGCAGAACGCGTTGCGCAGTAGGCAGAAAACGCTCTAGATAGCGTGAACTGGGGACAAGCAGTGCAGAAAGAAAGAAAAAAAAGCGCTGTGCGAACAAACCGGAAATCTGCTTAGGCGATGACGTCACAAATATAGGGACCCAAAGAAAAGAAAGCAAAAAAAAAAAAGCCCCAAAGATAGGCCTATTTGTGGTGCACACACTATCGTGAAGGCTAGGTGGCACAATTTGTCAAATGTGAAATAGGCCTATTTTGACCAAAGAAATATGGCGCGCGCGCGCGCGCGCGCCATCAAAATTGCTCAGATATTGAGAAATTAAATGGCGGCGTCGCATTTCGTCAAACAACAACAACAACGAGAAGAAGCGGCCGCCGCGTCAGTAGATAGTGAAATACTAAAAAGGCCTAAAAACAACCCCATCCATCCGCTAACAGACGCGCACCTAGGCCTATTGGCCACAAACTGGGTGGGAGAGCGCCGCGCATACAAACCTAAATTTTGGAAGTGTCGTTGTTGTTTAATGAAAACAACAAAAAGCATCTCGTTAAAAAACGATTCCCTTTTTGGTGGCTGACTGGGCGCGCGCGCAGTAGCCGAAGACAAAATGGCCGCGCAAAAGACAAAACACGGGATGGAGAGACAGTGGATGACGGGGCAGCGGCGAGGACGGATTATAAGCAGAAGGGGGAGGCGATATAGGCCTAATGGAAATAAAAAAATGTCATCGAGCGCCAAACGATTGAATTAAAGCGAGAGACTCGAGCTCACCGTTATTATTCAGTCGTACGAATCGTTGCCGAAACACATCTGGACGCGCGCCGTCGATTAATATGCGGAGTGCGGACGTCGTCGATCTTCCTTCCGCCGCACGAACGACGAAAAACTGGGGGAGAAAAAATCACACCACGGCAGCTGAAGAAACGAGAAATCCCGCGCGCTCTGCTGATCGCGTGTCAGCGCCACCCGCGAAACCGCGCGCGCGCACACACGGACCGAAGACGGTCGCGCAGAAATTCGCGGTCGTCGCGACGCGCGCGAAATTAAAACGCTAACGAATCGGCGCCGTTGACAACATCCGAGAGATAAGAGTTGTTGTTTGTCGAAAGCAGCAGTTTTCTCGACGGGCAAATTGAATTGAATTGTGAGAGACCCCGTCGTTCGCGAGCAAATATGGCGGATTCGGTTGATATGATGATGATCGACTGTTCATCATTTTCGTTCCGCGCGAAAACGGCCTAAAAACAACAAAAAACACAGCTTTCTTCGATCGCTCTCGCCAGGAACGCTGAGTCAGCGCTGGCCAACTGCTGCTCAGCGCTCAACTCAACGCTGACGCTTTACACTACGCGCCATATTTCAAAAAAACGCTTTGCATTTGTAGGTTTCCTGCACGTGGAGGCGCATCACGTGCGAGATTGCAGCACGTGCACAAGCAATGCACGAAAGGCGTGTTTTGTAACTAAAAAGTTTGCAGAAAATCTAATGAAGCGATTTGTTTAGATTGCAATTCAGATAATTGGAAATTGTAATTAAAAGTAATTTGTTTAGATTGTAATTCAGATACATTGGAAATTGTATTTATAATTCAAATGATTTGTAATTCAATTAATTGGTAATTCAAATAATTTGTAAATTTTAACTCATAAATTCTAATTCAAATTATTTGTAAATTGAAATTTCAAGTTTTGTAATTTAATTTCTAATTGGATTTGGAGACTTACATTTTAATTAGGAGGTACAATTTTTAAATTACCGTATTATTTAACTCGATTAGTTTATTTTTTAATAAATCTATTTTTAATAGTTATTTTTAGAATGCCGTATTTTATCTATAACACGTGTAGTACGCAATTTGTAATTTGTTTTTGCTGTTTTTATTTCTAGGGCCGCTTCGTGATACCCTAATTAAAATGCACTTTCTCCGTAATTTTGAATGTAAGTTTCAACTGGAAACGTAATTTTAATTTCAATTGATACATCCTAACCGTAATTTAACCTAGGATTTGCCTATTTGTAAAAAATATATAAATATTTATTTAACATTTGTAACAATTAAGGTATTAGCTTTGTGATTTGTCGCAAACTCGCGCAGTCAATGAACGAATATGAGGTGCTGACATGGCCTAGTTATAACCAGTAGGCCTAGGCAGCTACAAGTCTTATTAATTTATTTTATTAAGGCCTATTAACTTTAGGCCTACCTAGTAACATCTGTTGTTACGCAGCTTTTTTTCTTTCGAGTGTCCAAATGCAATTTATGCTATTTTGTCAAGCGTGTCAAACAACATTAATTGTCAATCTGTACGTGTATGTCGAATAATTTTTTTATCCAACACAATAAATATATTTTGTTTATTTAACTTAATGACGACGTCGGCCTCTATTCAACATTATTATAATGCAATCCTAGAAAAAAATCCCGAACTAGCGACCGTACTCAGCGCATATGACGACATCTGCTTTGCAAATCTTGCAAACCAAAATACCAGTCTAAAAAAGGCCGCCATTTTTAAAAATTATACGCTTATTAAATTAAGTTATTAAAAATGGCGGCCTATAGTTGTATATTTATTCTTTGTCATCTTTGGAGCCACTCATTGGTCTACGAGCTGAAATTCCATGCATGGTGATGATCACAAGACTGTGTTTTAGCAAATTCTCTTCACGTACCTATACAATGTCAACATGTCTAAAATGCCACTTACACCATGATTAAATAAAAAATTAAATAGGTAGCTCACATGTTTGCCGCTAAAAACCTTCGTTGTAATTGAGGTAGGTATGAGCTAGGTATACGTCATCAACTCATCATATAAAAATACTCGTTTATTTTTATAGACCAATTATAACATGCTTTGATTGCTTTCATTGTCCGTTTAGATTTGAACGCTTAAGTTATGTCAACTAGAAGGGATCATTTTAATAAATACAATTTTCAACCTAATATTTCTTTGTTATAAAAAAGAAATGTTTGAAGAAGTTTAAGAATTTTATTTTGTATTATTTTTTATTTTCTATTTATTTATTACGCTATATTAACAAATTTTCATTTATTATTTTATTAATAATTAAAGAATTATAATTTTTGAAGTTTGATTTAAATATGCCCGAATTTCAAAGTAAGTGTGAATGCGTTTCAGGATAATTCACGTTAAAATTACACACGTAGGAGGGAGTCAGTTATAACCTATTTTTCTATCATTCCCTGGACTGCTGCTAACAAAAATCAGCCTCAGGCACTCCTTCCTCCCCCAGCCAGCTTGTCCAATTATTCCTATAGTTATTAAAGAGTGGAATTTTAGCGACAACTGGCAGTCGTGCGAGGTGAAGTTTTCATTTTTTTTATTTTCATTTTCTCTCTCGTCTAAAATCTAAATTGTTGAACGGAAGCAATCATTTTCAAGGTGAACTTTGCCAGTATTTTCAAGCACCGTATATATTTAATTTGATATATCCCATCATATCTTGAGAAGAAAAAGAAAACAAAAACAAACAAAAAAAAAAGTTTTTTTTTTTCTAAAACTGAACAACGTCCAAATAATAAGTTCACCTTGAGTCTTTGAGTTTAGAGACGTATAAGCTGTCAAATAAGCATGAAGCATCTGTTATATTAATAGGCCGACGTTAAGACGTCATTAAAGAACATGCTAACCACAAAATGGGCTTTGCTGTGATCAGTGAACGACGTAAATTAATAAAATATCTACAAAACATATACCGTACAACCGAAAACGATAGCTAACAATTAAAATTAAACGGTGAAAATTGGAGTATGAAATGAAAATAAATTTGCCATCTGGATGATTTTTTTTAACTAAAATAAAAAAAAATAAAAATAAAACTAGGCCTACCCCTGCGAGGTAAAACGGTCACGAAAATAATGAAAGTATACAAAATGTGAATACAAAAGATCACGTTTTAAGAGGGGGCCCTGCATGGCAGCTGTAAATAAGTCACGAACAACCAATATGCACAAAGGGGAGCCCACAGTTTGAAGTTTGCACTGACCAGGTGCAAATTTTCATATTGTGAGTTTGTGACACCCTGCATTGTGCCATATACGCAGCGTTTCAAACTTTATTCAAACTTAGCGTATATAATACGTTGAGTTTGAATTAAGTTGCTCAAAATAACGCAAAGCAAATTAACGTCAATTTTGTTCTTGCGTAGAGCTAGTTGTCAATGTTGAATAGCCTTATATACTCGTATTTGTTACATTTGTTGGAAGAAGTTAATTTTACAGACTGTAGGACAAAATAAATGTATATAACCTACAATTTAAACACAAATAAAATATGGCGGAGATTGAGAGCAAGCTTAGCTTTTAAATATAATTTTATAAATACCGGGGTATAAGAAAAAAATTAATAATGGGGAAATTAACCTTATTTTTGGAAAATTCGAGTCACCTCGCTCGACTCGGTGGGTATAATTTGCTTTCATAATTCGAAACGCCTAGAGTTAATTAAATCATAAATAAATCCAGTGTATTCTGCAGACAACTCACCAGTATATGCAGTAGAAGCACATTTAAGAAGATAGGTTTCCGAAGTGGAGTGTGCAAATCAAACATATGGCATCTCAAGAGCATTCGCGAGCTTACCTGCGAATAATGTTGAAACACGCAAAATTAGTGTCAATCTTTCCAAGAAAAAAAGAAGTAGACAAGAGGGGAAGGACTTTGAAGTAGAGGAGGGCCATTAAGTTCAATCAAATTTATAAATTATAGATTCTGCAAAACTTGAAAACCATTACCTAACAGTAGGCAGGCCTACATGTATATGTTGGCCTACAACCGTGCTTGAAACTACTGCAAATGACAATAATAAATACTGTAATAAAAATAAATAAATTAGCCCTAATAGAAAAAAGACACAAACATATGCAAAACAATTACAAAATATGTTTTCCTTGTGCTTGAAAGTGAAATTGTAGACCTTGATCAATTTGAAATACTTTTATTTTACCTCCCAACAAACAAGAAAAAAATATATATAAACTTGGTCTATCAAATTTTAAACTTTTCTTTGTTGTATATTTTTCTCACAGTTCACACAAGGAAAAAAACTGCATTTATTTATTATAGCTTCCTTGTCAGAAACACAGAATTATAAAATGATTTAATGTGCTGGTGGTGGTGGCAATAGCGTAAAACTACAGAAAATTAAGTACAATTAACCCTATATTTCTGCGAAGGAAAATATGCTTGGTCATGCTTGGTCGAAGCATTGTTCACGCGAGAAATCGGTTTACTCTAGTTACTCACGTTAACCAAATGTGACAAATCTAAAAAACAACTGTCCATAGGCATAGGAAAATATTGATTCTTAACAAGGGAAAAAAATAATTAAACCTGTCTTATTGAATGTCCCATTATTTGATAAAAATAACCTGAAAGGCAAATAAAAAAATGGGAATTATAAATTGAATTAATTCGATAAATAAATTCATTTACATGTACTCTAAATAATATCTTACGTGAGAAGGGGAATGTACGGCTTGACCAAACTTCCAAGTTTATACAGATTCGCTGCATCATACATCCTTAAAGTCGGGATTCGAAGGATAAGTACATCCGGACTTTTGAATCACTTGAGTCGCCGCATAAATTCCGCATTTCACGCAAGTCTCGATCGGCTTCTTCTGAATGTACATTGCAAGAAATCCTATAAATCAAGAAATTACGCTTTTAGAATCAATCAAAATCAATATCTAGGATTCTAAATAATACTAAGATTTCTAGGTCTAGCCTACATTTAAAGTCGAGTAAACGTGACCGTTACTCACTATCTATGGAGAATATTTTTCAAAAAAAATTATTTTTGCAATTGTTTTAAAACTAATTCAGATCAAGTAAAGAGTGAACAATACTCGTAGAATATTAAACAAAAAATGACAACCTAATTCCTAATTTGAAAACTGCACCAGGCTACTTTTATGGGGTGAGAATTTGGGTCATATTTGAAAACAACTGACTTGAATTTACATAACTATACAGCTTAATTACCCTACTTTCTGGCGCACCACCTTTTCACCTTTTAAAAACAGGCCTAAATATTCACACGAGTATTTTACAGTGTACTTGCAGTTTACTGCGAATATTTATTTGTCTTTCTTAATTTTCACAATTTGAAACATAAAATTTGCGAGGGGGGAAATTACTTTTTTTCGTGGCTGATTGTCCAAGGCCAGATAAATAAAACAGGATACAAGACCGGAAGTGGATCCCGTGATGGGAGGATAATTATTAACCGCGGGACTAATTAGTATACTAAACATTCTAGAGATTTATGAGAATTAAACTTCTCTTCTAACAAAAAAAATAGTAGTTACTGCATCATTTTGCTGCTTACACCACTTAAATCTAATTTATGGTGAAATAATAAGCTGCTTAAAAAGGCATCCTCGATTAACGAGTCTGTATAAGCCATTTAAATACGCTCATTATAATTATTAAAAATAGAACTTGGCACTATTACAATTAAAAAATATCGTGAATAAAAATAATCGCACGTGAAATAATTTATACCTCCAGTAAATGCATCTCCAGCTCCATTCGTATCTACAATCTTATTGGTGGATAAATATGGTACTTTATATTCGTTTATCTTGCCATCTGAAATCGTAGAAAGTGAGTTTTGAACAAACATTAAAGATACTAGGCTACCTTAAAGGGGCCAAGTGCGAACCATGTGCCACTATGACCGGATCTGGGCCCTGTGTGATGACGACTATTCGACTTCTGTCTGAATTCACTTTGTCCAATTTGGTCAGTCGCAAGGCGATCTCTTTCAGATCGTCAGTGTGGAACGAGTGCACCTTAGAAAACGCAGCCGCTTCCTTGGTCGATATAGAGACAAATCATTGATTAATTTAAGCTAATTAATAAAAAGTACACGCAAAGGCTTGTCGAAAGTTCGCCAGTTGAACTCACAAGTTCGTTGCCGAAAAGAATGTCCACGTAGGGTAAGACCTGCATCATGGGCTCGCGGAAATACTGAATCAGAAAGGGGGCACTGAGGTTTAACAGGACGGTCTTGTTGTTGGCGACAGCATGACGGGTAACTTCGAGCATCGAGTCGGGGCTCACGGTTAAGAAGAAACTCTATGGAAACAAAAAACCGGATCAAATATTGGCGGAAGAATTTTCTAATAAATAGAACGTAATAATTATTAATACACAGTAACTCACAGTGAGGTAATAGTGGGAAGCGTTTTCAATGCAACTCCAGTTTTCCGGTTTCTTTATGTGGGCAATTTTGAAGCAATTTGCAGCTGCTAAATTGGCACACAACGATCTATTAAAAGCCAGGAAGATATTTAAATATTAATATGATGGGTTGGTTACAATGTAATTAATTTGGATTGATTAAAATGACCTGTTTTGCCCAGTGACGATTACGGCGCATGTGCCTAGAAAAAATAGAATAAATAATATAAGGTTTGGCCGTATCTAAATCAACTATTTTCATAGTTACAAAAGGAAGCTATATAGTGAAACATTTTGATAAAATAAGTCTTTGAACGAAAAACATTAGTTATAATTACCTGTAGGGACCTCCTCGTGGTACATGTATCGAGTATCGACGCCGGACTCTTGAGCTTTCATCTCCAGAACTCCTCCAAATTTGTCTTTGCCAATGCATCCCATTAGCACGCAAACCTTCGGAAATCCAAGAATCCACTGCAATATGTGCGGAAATAGATGATTTACCGTAATGAGAAATTCATCAAATTAGAAATTAATTAATGGCGAGGAAGAAAGTTATTTGAAATAACCTGGGCGCCTCTGAGAGTGTTCTGACAAGCGCCACCAGCCACGTACTCCGCTTTGAACTTATCGATCATTTCGTTGTAACTGCATATGAATTACCGATCGATGCGGTAATAAAACATTAAAATGTGAACTTAACTGAGATTAAATTGGATCTGAAAAAACACATTTATGGGCTACCGTACATGGACAAATGCTTATCCTCGGCAAGAATGGCGTCGTTGGCCTTCATTTCGTACCTGCAGACACAGATGCAAATAATTAAACGCTCGTCAGACGTAGTGGGTACGCTTTTATTTTGAATACACGAATACTTTAGCCTAACTATACCTATCAAGAAATTCCTGGTCGCCAACTGCGATGATGTCCAGCAATGGGTTTCCCATGCCCAGCACCAGGCCCTCTCTACCATAGTTGGAATAAAGAAATCATAAACACGCGTTCAATAAACATTTACAATGCACGCAAATAAAAATTAAATACAAGTTTATCAATGAATTAGGATCACAATATGCAGTCACCTGACAATAGCGCGTTCAGACTAAAAAGATTATATAGTTAAAGATGCGCGAAAGCGTACGTGTGAGAGCAGACATCAAATGTTGGACTAATCCTCAGACGCACTTTTCTGAGGCATGGTCTAGCAATAATCCTCAGACACGGCCGTCTGAGGATCATATCGCAGATGCCTGACGCGTCTGAGGATTGGATTGACCCGTCTTTATCATGTTTTTGCTTCAATTTCTAGGTTTAGCTCGACTGTGTCGAACACGCCTTTAGGGTCCCCTGCAATCCATATATACTGACAATAATCTACCATAATCTTGATCATGTCCACTTATAATTGCTGCAGTAGTGCGTGCACGCACTACTGCATGTAGCAATTACAAGTAGACTTTCTCAACTCAAGACATTAACAGGCCAAATTCCATAGGTCAATTAATCGGCTCTCAAAGCAAGTGTTTCACAAACGTTTCGATGCGTTTGTGAAACACTTGCTTCAGGATTGATTACAGCTGAAATAAATCCTGTCGGCATATGCTGATAAGAAAAGATGCGCGCATAGACCTAATGGGCGGCGGCTCAGCACAGTCGAATTCAATGGTTTCTTATAATTAGGCTGGTCGAAATCCCAAGACAGGCTGAGAATACGACGACATTTTTCCATTCAGGAGAATGGAGAAATACGTCATCTGCAGAGCCTGTCTTGGGATTTTTTTCAAGTCGAGGCAGCTTCAAGAGTCATTAGGCCTAGTGCTGATTCCATGCAGTCCTAGTAAGCCTACTTTGGCATGAGTGCATGAGCTGCACGTCTAGACTTCATTTGACATTGGTAAACCAGGCATGCTTTTTTAGTTTACAATTAATTTCAGTATCGGTTTTCATGCAGACGTAGCAGACCGCGCGGGCCTACGCGTTTGCGGTCACTCCACTGCATAATGGCCGTGCATGTGGCCTAGTAGCGTTTTAAGCTTGACTAATTGAACCTGATCGATCCACTCAACGAGGCGTGCGGTGTGCCACCGATACTTAACACAAACACAACTACAGAACTATACAATCATGCGGAACAATACCGGTACCGCATGTCAATTTGCTTAGACCTATAGGTCTAAGCAAATTGACATGCGGTTTATAAACATTAGGCCTAGCTGCGAACTCTGCAGTTAGTAAACTATAAAGCGGGTACCCGGTACCTCAATTCTGCTTGAGCGCCCTTCATCTTCGACGATAGTTTAGCGAAAGAGGCCTGTGGCCAATTTACGTTCCGGCTCATAGACTAGTTGAGAAAATCGAAAATCAAACACGTGGAAGCGTCGATCGTCCTATATCACGCGAAGGGTCGACCAGGGTCCTTCAAGTTCATCAAGACATCAACTGCAGCGAGGACCTCAGCTCTCTAGGATCAAGGTCTAGGATCTCGAGCTCATGGCGCCATCCAGCGATGACAACAAGCACAATAAAATAGTCGGTTCAATAAAGAAGCGCTCAATTTGAAACTTAAAAAAAAACAATTTAGTACCGGTAAATAAAATGAGAAATAAATTGGTCATAATGGACCAGTGTTCCGATTTGTCCGACAAAAAGGCAAAAGGCAACACTATAACCGACCCAGCGTATACGGTACCGTACTTTAGGTACTTTGTGATCCAGACTTCCTAGAACCCAAGACTTCTGGACTCTACTGGACAGAAGCACTCTCAGTTGACATAAGATTTGTAATAAAATAAGGAGAATAAAACAGAAGAGAAAAAAAGGACTTATTTAAACGACAGTTTATTAAATTTGTAACAAATTGAAAGAATCCCAAAATTAAATATGGATCTTTTGCGCGCCATAATTGAGCCTAACTATTGTAGGTTTGAGTTTTGTATATTTTGTAAATATCTTGATATTTTTATCAAAATTTCTTTAGAAAGAAAATCATTTTCATCATTTCAACATCAAAAAAGACGGCTGTGATTTGCATCCATTGTAAGTTCAACGTATGGACGGTAGAAAATTCATAAGTGTGAATATAATGTATTTAAAATGAGATCTGCTAAATTGTTTGCGTTTATTATTATTTTTTGTACCATTTTTTTGATTTAATTGACAATGTGATTGAAGCCGTGTTTAGACTGGCATTTCAAGCTCAAACTAGCGAGTTTGAACTATATGGATTCAAAATAACGAAATTTCATTTGCGTCGCAGGAAAATCTTACGAGTGAGCATGGACGAGACGCACGGAATCTGCTTCTTCTGGTGCATGTCGGCATCCTTTGGCACGTTCGAGATGAAATTGTAGGCGACGAAATGGTTGACTTTGGTCATCATGCTGAGCACGTCCATCGTGTTGTAATACCTGGAGAACACTTCGCACACACCCTGTATGAACCACGAACCTTCGCAAGTGTTACGCCAAGAATAATAACCTAAAAATTAAAGCACATGAAAAACAGAAGTTGAAATCATAACACATGCAGGCATGTCTAT
The DNA here is from genome assembly GCA_034700265.1 of Polyzonium germanicum. NCBI lineage: Eukaryota > Metazoa > Arthropoda > Diplopoda > Polyzoniida > Polyzoniidae > Polyzonium > Polyzonium germanicum. Next base: position 16,436 of record JAQIYI010000172.1, read on the forward strand.
TCGTGAGAAATACATACCAGGGACTGTGGAGTAGGCTATGAGAAAGTCCGCATGAGCCGGAATCTTGAGCACTTGATGGGAGTCGAAAGATAAACCGCCTTGCACGAGAACACCATCATCGACTTCACTTCCTTGGCAGGCCTGCTCTCAGGTCAATGAAAAGCGAACAAGTGATGAGAGTGAGATACAAAAGATAGTTTAAAATTTCGTTGACAAGACCTAGTTAAGTGACTATATAATATACCTGAATGAAGAACATCTTGGGTTTCCCAGCTAGAGTCAGGCATTTGTCGCCGAGAAACGGCTCCCAGATTTCCTGGCTTCTGTATTTGCTGTCTTTTGAATACAACATTCCCTCCTCGCCATGTGAGAGGACGACGCACGCGAAACAGTCGCTGTCGCTGTAATTATCTTTGGAAGCTGGAACAAGAGAAAATAAATTAAAGATTAGTATCCCTAAAGAAAACTTTCAATTCAATCCTATGGAGTGCCGTAGTTAAACAACGTTAAGTCGCGTTCAAGTTTCCATTATACTGTAACTTTACATACGCACCTCTGGCCAATTTCTCTCTGATCTCGAAGAAAGTCAGATCATTGTGCACCTCCACCTTGAAACCGAGATGACTAAATACGGCGGATACCCTTTCGCGGTCCACATTCGTACCCGAGCGAGAGCTCATGCTCAGTTTGGAAGCGAATGAATTGTGGTTGAAGATGAGCAGGCGACCTCGTTTCGGGTGGTTCATGCAGTATTCCTCGGCATCGATGTCCGTGCTAAGCAAAGGCAACGGGTGGTATTGACTACAATACAAACGCACGATTGTACATTAGTCAATCAAATCAAGAAAAATATACAGTTACACACTAAATTAATTCACAAATAATCCAATAAACGACGAACAACTTGTCAAGGTGGTCTTCGTCATCGCTCTTTCCATGGGCATCGATCTTATCTCCGCCAGAACATGCGTTGCCGTCCACAGAATCCATCTTCAATTCTACAAAAGAACGAGATGAGCGGAGTTGGTGTTACGCTGTTAATTAATTAGCTTGTGTAGACTATTAATGGGCCCGACTTAACCTCAGACGTGTTTGTCTGAGGTGAGTCCAGGGGTGCTTTCGAGGGTATACGCGGTGGTACGCCATACCACCAGCTCATGATCTGCTCAAATTGCGTACCCCCAAATCGAATTTTGCCCAACTTGAGTTCCACTTCAGTTTTTTGACATTTGTATTTTGTTTCCTATTTTTTGGGCCTATATTTAAATTTTATAGTGATTAAAAATTGTCGAAAAACGTTGAATTCTTAAGTTTCGTCAAAAATTGGTGTAAAACTTCACAACTGCGCACAAATTGGCCAAAATTTGCCCAATATTCTAGAAAAATTTCCTCGCTCGCTTCGCTCGCACGTTGATTTTTTTATATCAAAATTGTATAATAAATTGATACTTTTCTAACAATCGTCAAAATTTTGACAAAATTAAAAGAAATCAGCCAAATATTATGATGTGTCTGTGGGCACTGCTGTAATACAGAAACAAGCTGGACATCGTACCACCGAGGGAATATTTAGGAAAGCACCACTGGGTGAGTCATCAGAGGTCTGAGGAATGGACTAATCCTCATCAGACGTCAGATATCTGCATGGCCTGAGGAAAAAATGCGTCCTAGGATTCGTCAGACGCTTAATTGTAGAAACCAGGCGGTAACATCTTAACGTCCGGTACATACATGCAGTCCTACCGTAATTTAACCAGTCGCGCCGGTTCATGAAGGCCTATGCCCAAACAGGGATAAATCACATACCGGTTGACTCGTTCTAAATCTTGTAATTGATAAGTTCGATTACTAGCCTACTAGACCTACGTAATAACAAATTATTCTTATTAGGCACATACCATACAAAAATTAATCAATTTTAAAACATTTGTACCAGAAAAATAACCTTTGAAAGTGGCGAAGAATTGACAATCTTCTCTAGTTAGTCTAGTGAGTCACACAGTATTGCATCATATTTGTCATATGACAAACTGCATGCCGACTCAACGGCGCTTCAACCAGTCGACTGTCTTGAATTTAAGGCAACATGATGATTCCAAATCGTAATTTTCAAAATTAATAAAATTACGAAGCTCTGACGCAAAATAAATATAAATGTTTTGGTTTTAAAATAACAAACAAAGTGAGAAAGCTGAAGCTGTTCAACCACAACAAATCAGCTTATGCGCATTTATAATTCAGCTAAATAAAATCTAAGGCTGGAATAGCTAAGAATGGTCATAAGGAAAACGTGAACGCGATTTGAGACTATCTTTCCAATGTAATTCTATTAAGACAGTCTCAGTCGCGTTCGAGTTTTCATTTTAATCCTTAGGGATAGCCTACCACCCAGTCCCAACACAAGAGTTTAGGGACAAACATGTAAAATGTTACGCACACCTAAGAATCGAGAATATTGGTTCATATGTTTATTATCTCCCAGATGTGACAAGAAAAATAAGCACAGCGGCCAACAAAAAGAAGGAAGATTTTTTTCCTAGAGACGCCTTCCACGACGACCACCCTTTCGGCGAGTACTGTCCGAGGGAATCGGAGTGACATCCTCTGCAGGAATGAAAATGCAATCAGAATATGTCAAATTTAAACATTCAACCCGGCAATTTTTTTTTATAATGCTGTACCGATTCTTCCAATTTTCATGCCAGTACGAGCCAAGGCCCGCAATGCGGACTGAGCTCCAGGACCGGGAGTCTTAGTTCTATGAAAAAAAAAATTAAATCACGCCATATTATACGCCGTGTATGAAAGCAAAAGCGGACATGATTATCAAGTGTCCCGTCTCTATGAGTCAACTTACTTGTTGCCTCCAGTTGCTCGCAACTTGATGTGCAAAGCAGTGATGCCAAGAGACTTGCACTTCTCAGCGACGTCCTGTGCAGCCAACATGGCTGCGTAGGGAGATGCTTCGTCTCGATCAGCCTTCACTTTCATGCCGCCTGTGACACGAGCTATCGTCTCCCTAACGTAGTGACAAAACATTCAATTATTTCAGATACGGGAAATAAACGGGCCCGTTTTTATCACTGTTGCATGAACTTGGTACTTTGTAAATCCATATCTGCCAATTACACGGCTCATTAGCCTCATTTTCTCGAAGTGTCTATACATTGTACGTATAGGTCCATGCATACAAGATCGATATCGTTCTCCAGTTAACGAACATGTAAGCCTGAGGTGCTGAGGCCCCAGCCGGCCCCTAGGTTGGCCTAGTAAAGATCGCTTGTTCATGCCTGACGTGTGTGGACCGTTATAAATGCTATTTCATTTTCTAAAGGCAATAAAGTGCGAACCTTCCGGACAGATCGGTGACGTGCACGAAGGTGTCGTTGAAACTCGCTAATATGTGGGCGACGGCGAAGACATTCTCACCCTCGAGCGCTTGCGGTCCGAGGACCACCACGGGCTGTTCCGCTTGCTGCTTGCCTTTACGTGGCGCCATAGTCGGTCAATTAAACAGAGCTACCTGAAAGGTGTAAACAACAACGCGATCAGCGCGCTTGAAAACAGGCAGTCTCCACTTCATGGAAGGGATAGGAGGGCACCACGAGAAATGGAGAATCTTACCAGAATCTAATTTCTAACAAAAAGAATAACCTTTATTCTAAAGCTAATCCTCTATTTAAGGACGCACAGACGCAATAATCATCGTAAAACCTAGGATTCGTGAGATATTTAACGATTTTATTTGTGCTAAATAAATAAATTGAAGCACTTACGAATTGGATCGCGCGAGGCCCTCCGGAAATGACGCAAAAAACCTATTGATATCCGGTCGTGACCAAGAAGGACATACAGAGCCACCTGTTATCAATAGCAGAAAACTAAACGAATTCTGAGCGCCAAATTTGACATGAACGCAAAATTAATTAACATTTAATTCTTTAATAGCGGCAGACTTTAAGGGCGTCCGTTTGAACGTCTGGGTTTTATTTTATTTTTGAAAAAATCATTTTCCCACTCCCAGGGCGCGAGCGTTAACCTTTTGGTTTAAATGGTGACCACGCTACCAATCAGCCAAGCATGCAGGCTTTCATGTTCTTGAACTTGATGTTAATGCGTATGCAGCGAGGCTTAATTATATATAGCGCTTCGCTCTATCAGCCTGCGCCTCAGGCGCTCACTGAGAGGGACTGTGGATTAGTCAGGTAGATCTGAGTGCGCAGACGCCCGCCAACAAGGCTATCGACCGCGAATTTGTAAATTTGTTTAATTTTTTATAATTTCGTTTAGTAATTTTGTTTTGTAATTTTATCGCCATGTTAATTCATTTAATTTATTTGTTTCAATTGCTCGCTGCTACATAAGTAGGTGGTAGCACCTCCTGGGGCGTCATCAATAAGCTTATTTCTTTTGAATTTTTGGCTCGATTTTTGATAAGATTTTAATTCTGACTTCATATTTGGGCTCCTCTCAATTAGTTTTATGCATTTCCATAAAAAAGCACAACAAAAAGTTGGCCAAAACTTGAAAAAACTCCATTTTTTTTCAGTTTTGATTAATTATTTATTTTCGCAATTTGAGCATAGAATTTTTAGATCTATGCGAATAAAGCTTTCTCGTATCGTGCTCAATGTTGTGCGCATCGGCGTATTTCAATGCACAAAATAAAGTTGGATAAGCGCGCTGTTTTTTGATTGGCACTGTAGATGGCGGTGTCAGGCGAGAATGGCAAGCGTTCCATTGGCTGTTCCAGAGCGATGTTGTACTGCAGCAGCCGCCCGTCTGCCCCTTCGGTACAGGGGGAGAGAGATTTTCTGTCCGCCCTGCTCGAAACCTGAAGCTCTGTTTTGTCTGTAGCGCTCCGCGACTCCGTTGTTTTGCTTGGTGTTGGTGCGCGTTGTGTGTGGTTGCAACGTTGCGTGCTGTCGTACCCCTGTGCTGTGTGCTTTCGCCCATTAGCTCGGTGCAATTTGCGCGTGCTTTGTCCGTGTGCTTTGAGCACGTGCGCACATTCTGCCAAAGTAGCTCGGGTGCCGTTAGTAAATTTGAATCCAACAGAACAGACCCCTCTCGCTGCTGCTGCTTCTTCGACGGAAACATCAATGGCCGCTGATGCTCCTCTTGTTCCTCCATTGCATCTCGCTTGAAAAACTCATTTCGGTCGTCGATCGTTCCGACCATTTTGACTTTTTCATCCGCAGAAAATGCCTCAACTTTGACGTTTGAACAATTTTTCCTTGGTTTTTCTCAAAAATGAAGTGAAATCGATTTGAACAAAGACAAAAAAGACACCGTTTGTTTGGCGCGTGCGTGCGGTTTGTCCCCTTTTGTTCTTGATGCCCCTCATCCAGCTCTGCTGTCCTCAAATGACCGCCGTCGTTGTCTTTCCATAGGGCACATTGGCCTAGAGAAGATCATCAGCACAGAGCGTCGCGGCTATTCTGACAGTGCGGACGATCTTCGGACGACGGCCCAAGATGTTCGACTGGGAGGAAGGCGATCGGTTCTCGTTCGAGGACAGCGATCGCTTCGAGGAGGATTCCTTGTGCAGTTGGATCAGCGAACCGGAGTCGTTGTGCAACAACTGGCGCGGATGGAAGAAGAACTCGACGTCCAATTCGAACGGCGATCGCAACGCGACCGCCGGTGCCTCGGGCGAGACGAGGAGTTCGTCGTTCGCTGCCGCCGCAGTCGCGGCTGCGGCCGCTGCGTCGTCGAGCGGCGGCGGATCGCATTCGACCATCTCGGCAGCGGCCACTGCCGTGGCTCGGCCACCTCGCCTCGAAGGTCGGCCATTTCACCCCTGAAACCCCCTTTCATAATTCCAATCCGCACACATTTTAAGTATTCTCACGGTCCTTAGCGCGACAAAAAATCGGTGGTAACCACCGATTTTGTGTAACCAAGTCCAGCGATGGCTTGACGATTTGAGTCATTCTTACGAGCGAGCGAAGCAAGAAGGTACGACATCGCCTCCAAAGATTGGACTTTGATGATCATCTTTAGCCATTCCATCTAACTTAAATCTCAGTTGGTCAACCAACTGAATTTGACGCAGTTTCATCGTGAGTTTTATAAAACATATTTGTTTTATAAAACCGACCACGATGAACACTCGATCAAATTCTGTTGGACCAACTGTGCACTGGTACTACTGGAGCAATCCAGTTTGTACGCGTGCAATCCGTGCATATTATATGGCGCGGGTTTAATTGTATTAAGGTCTAGTTGAACGCTTTTAGCTTTGGCCGTTTGACAATGAGCGGTTGCGGGCGAATGCCAAACCAGTTGTAAGAAAACAACCATTTTGAAGGAAATAATGGACTGAACATGAAGCAATTGTCATCATCGTGCACACAGACCTAAGCTAGGTCTACGGCTAGTAGCCTAGTACGGACCCACCGTTGTTATATCGATTGGGCATCTAATGATCCTGCGGATTCCCACCATTTTCACGCTGGCAGAGATTCTTCTTGTTTTCCATTGTCTTCCTCGTCGAACGGTTGCCAGGAATAGATTAGAAAGGTTCTTGTTCACCTTGTACACAGGCCTATGCTTGGTTTCTTACAACAAAAAAGCACGTTCGTGCCCGTTCTCGTAAAGGTGCGATAGGCTTAGTTAGATGTAACCTTGTGACCTCTTGCAGAAGCATTGCCTGTAGGCCTACTGTATCTCACATTCTCACACAGCCTGTCATGTCAGGATAAGGCCACTTACATGTGGGTGGAACCTGATTGGAAACTTAATGAACTTTACAACAAAAAAACACCAAGAATTTTAGAGTTTTGTAAACGTTCGAGCCGGCATAAGCTAGGAATGAATTTATACCGACTTGAAGCAGACTTGAAGCTTAATCATTCTCCAAAGAAGTTAGCGCCATAAGCTTGTGCATGAATATCCAGGCAAATGTTGGCACGCGTCCGTATATGCGATTGTGTCACAAACCATGTCCCTGCCCATAAAATAAACATCTGGACTGTTCAAATAGAGAAAGGACCCTTTTAATTAGCGATGGGTTATCATGGATGCCAAGCTCATTTTTTAATCCAGAAGCTGGGGAGCGCCCAATCACAAAGGCAGAATTAGTGAATCAGGGATGGGGATTGGGGAGGGTTTACAAAAATAAATAAATTAAAAGATGGCCGAACTTTATTAGGGGCAACCTCCCTTCAGTACCGGAAGTTGCTAAAGCTGTCTTGACTTCAGACAGGTCTGAGATCTGCACTGGTGATTCCGGCCTTAAAACTGTTAAATTAGTCATTATTAATGAGTTAATGACTTAGTAAATCATTGCGTTGAAAGAATTAAACTATAGAGGCCTACTTAAGTTAAAACTTACTTGTCTTACTTATTGTCTGAATGTGTGAATCATCCCACCATTGGCTCATTATAAATTTATAATAACATCTATTTATATCACACGATGTAGCCCGCTTATAATTGGTGTCAATTAGGGAAATGTTTTACAATGTATAAGCAAGTCTATTTCATCTTTATATTTAAAAAGCAAAAAAAAAACGATCAATTGAAAAATGGGGGTTATATGCCTACACATATGTAGCGCGCACCTTTAGATCTATATACTCAGTAGGCCTACATGTTGGCATGCCAGCTTCATGTAAGCTCCACCTGCATTGTCATATTGACGCACGAATCCATCTGAGGTGACGTCACAAGGTAGCCTATTGTGCCAGCACGCCTCGTTCAAACTGAGAGAGCTTGAAATCATAGGCCTACATATTATGCATGGGTTGCACCACACACACATGTAGGCCTACAATTGTACAATGTACCTGTACATACATGCATATAGGCGTATGGTGGTATGAATGATTAATGTGGACTTACCGAAAGCGGGTTTGGCGAAAAGAGGAGGACGTTTCAGCCACCCTGTACTCCTTGTCCTTCCCGTTGGCCAACAGCTGTCCGCGATGTCCCGCTAATCAAGGCGCTCGCGTTCTGAGAAGACGTGGGCGTGCAGCCTACACATTGTAGCCACAGACCTGTATGAAATAAAATAATAATCACATTAAAAACAAAATAATAATAATTACAGGCCGACTTCATGAGTTTTTTCAAAATAAGCTGCTAGCCTATGCCTATGCGATCATTGCGATGTGTATAGTGTGTATAGGCCTACAGCAAATTTCTACTTAAATTTGGCCTACATGAGGCTGGGCCATATCTCTTATCACTGTATAGTGTATACATATTATGATTATTATCATACATAGTTAAATACATGTAGGCCTATAAACACTGTATCTGCGGTTTGATTTTTTTTGTGCATAAAATAAAACCAGACAAGCTAACCTTAGCTCAAAAAAGTCATGTTTCAGCTTTAGATGCCTTAGAAATTAGAATGTATTCATTGTTTAGCTTCTGATGTTACAGAATGTTTTAGCTTTTGATGCTTTAGTGTTTTAACATGTGAACGAGCGTCATTATTAATTTATTAGACGGGTATTTATTAGAGGCGGCCACAGCAAGCAGGACTTGTTCCAGAAATAATCCTTGCTGGCCATGCAAAAGCGTGGGGGGGGGGGGGTTTACATTTACACAATTCACCCGGGCGAGCTCAACACGTTCATGTGTATGTCCCTTCTTAATATGCGTCCTAGCAGACTTTTTTCAGCAGACTTTGCAAGGTCGTTGGCTTCATGTGTGTGTTTACTGAATAGGATAGGCTAGCTGCAGATGAGATTTGAGATGAGGGGTGTGCACAGCTGCAATTCGACGTGGGGGACGGGGGTTCATCAATCTAGGGTTGGGAGATTTGCTTCATAAGGGTGGATAATCCCCCCCCCCCTACTTCTTGTCCAGGGATTTCACCCCCTCCCTCCTTACCTCTCTGGTCTAGGCATTCTGCAAGCCACAGGAGATGCTTTGAAAATCAGCTGAGTTGTGTGCATGAATAGCGAGTTGACGTCTTGAGTCATGGGACTGGAGTTGAAAGAAGCAAAACAGATGATCTGCAGAAATAGGAAAAAAGAAAAAAAAGAAAAGTGGTTATAAAGATCCAATATGCAGTGTGTAGACCCTCAGAGGCTACAGAAAGGCGAGGTCTGCTGGGGCCTGGGTCACATGTTGGTTTGGGTCCCGTTATAATACAGTGACGTCAGGATGGGGGTTGGGGGGACTGACAAAATACTATTTTAGTATTTTTAGTCCCTCCATTTGAAAAAATAAAATATTTTACATTATGTATGTAATATTAATAAATGTCCGAGCGAGACAGCGAGACAGACACTGATGACGGCATTTCATCCTCCCTGAATGGAAAAATGACGTATTCTCAGCCTGTCTTGAGATTTTTTTTCAATTTGCTACAGCTCTTAGTCATTAGTGATTCCAGCCTTAGGCACATAAGCGGCACAATAATGGGTACAACAATGAGTAAGTTCCGCTAGAGGCCAAAGATGGTTGTAAAGTAGGCCTTAAGGCTTAAGCGTCTTCTACAGGATATTGTTCTCGGGTAGATCTACATGTACATGTACCGGTGAACAATTGTACATGAAATGGCTTCGTAGGCTTTTATAAAATGCCAAGTCAACACGTTGACCTCTCGATGATTACACATGTCGTGGGCCTTTTAAGTATAGGAGCGGGTCATCAGTACTCAGAAGCAGGCCTATAATTAGTGACTCACATGACGTGTTTATCATATACACTCGAGTGCGTCACAGTGACAATAGGAATTAAGCTAGCGTTAACTTAGCGTCATGGTTGCAAACTCGCTAGATGCATACTGTAGCTAAAAACTCAAACGTCAAAAAATTACACAAACTTAATAATTTGACGCTTGTCTCCGTGAATTCATGATTTAAAATGTATTCTAGATAGTCCGGACTATCGAGAATAAATTTTAAATCAGGAACCATATAACCATCTAGGCGTAGATGGTTATACTATCGTGAGGAAACGTATAGCCTAATTACAAATCGCCTAAATGAATTAGGCCTACCAAAAAATACTCTTGCTCGGACTTATTTACATAG
>JAQIYI010000173.1:0-26391 GCA_034700265.1 Polyzonium germanicum
TTTTGTTTTTAATTTTCAGGAAAATACGTACCAGCGATCGCCTACAAAATAGATGAAATGAACCAAGTTGCTGAAAGGAAAATCAACATGAAGGGAATGGCCATTGGCAACGGTCTAATAGAGCCATTGACGATGAACAACTATGGCGATTATCTGTTTCAACTGGGCTTAATCGACGACCAAATCCGTAAAGTATTCTTGGAAGAACAGGCGAAGATCGTCGAGCTCATTGAACAAGGTGAAAATCTGGCAGCGTTCCAGATCTTCGACAATCTTATACTGGGAAATTTTTGCAATCATTCGTTGTTCAAGAACGTCACTGGCATGGGGTACTACTACAACTACCTCCACTCCGAGGAGTACATACTGGATGGCTACAGCAAAGTACTGATGCAAACACCGGCCATGCGCAGAGCCCTTCACGTTGGGAACCTGGCCAACACTGACGATCTCAAAGTCGAGCGATTCATGATGGAAGACTACATGAACAGCGCCAAGCCATTTGTAGAACATCTGCTCAACAGAGGACTCAAGACACTCCTATACAGTGGACAGTTTGACCTGATAGTTCCCTACGTGCTCTCGCAGAATATGGTCAACTCGATGGTCTGGGATCACGCCGACGAATTTCGCAACACTCAACGGGTTATCTGGAAGGTGGCTTCCGACGACCTGGAGGTGGCTGGGTACGCCAAACAGTTCGACAATTTAAGTCTGGTATATATAAGAGATGCTGGACACTTGGCTCCATTCGATCAACCGCGCGCTGCTTTTGACATGATCTCAAAATTTGTTGATGGCAAAGCATTTACCTAAGTAAATTTCTGGAAAACTATTTAAAAATACCAGTATATGTAACGAAATAGAAAAAAAATGAAGACGTCAATAAGGCCGCCGCGTGCTTTTCGGACAAGCATATTAAGCTTTTCAAAATAAAATATAGGCCTATTCAATATAAGAATTGGCAACTCAGCAATATTTCAAAATAGGCCTAGCATTTTTTTCAAGCTGGAATTAAACCATAGTGATAGTGAAATAAATAAGTTTAATCAAAGCATGATGCGTTGAAAATTAAGGTCTGAAAACCCATTTGGAATTCAAGGCAATAATATTTCGCTATCCAATATCACAATATGCTACTCAAGTAGCCTACTCATACATGTATCAAGATGTTTGATAACGCTCAAAATAAAAACTATATTTGAAGTCATTTCATTGATGTTCACGTGCACTCGTAATAAAACGCAGTGAATATCCCAGAGCATAAAGAAATTTCTGAGCCCTAAGAAATATGGTCTACTTGTACAGTATGTCCGGCCATAAAAGCTACATTCATTAAAAACTGAATTAGGCCTAGTCGAAAGGCTATGCAACTTGATACTGTAAGAGTTTATCACCGCTTCAGCGTCCATGGTTCGATCCGTGATCGAATGTGTTCACTGAACACCCCCTTCCATTTAATCTTAATTTAATCTTGTTCTTTCCGAAGCTACTATAAAACAGACTTCCGGAAAAAAAAAGTTCCGCTAGCCAAATGATAGTAGCCTAATTATCAGTTGACACCAATTAAATTTCATCACAATCTATTAAGACACTTGCAATTGTATGTACAGAGAAAAGAACAAAATTGGCACAAACAAAAGAAATTTGGAGAAATCACATGACATACAGTACATGTGCAATTATACGTGTAGATGTATTGTGCACTAGAAACACACCATTTGTATTTCCAAAATGTGCCACTCTTATCGAACTGATACTATAGGTCAATCTTTGTAGGGCCAATCGATCGTTAGACACCAAGCTAGTAAACATCCAGATACTTCAATTCACAGTTCAAAAGTGCTGCTCAAATAACACGAAATCCGATCTGATATAAAACGATCGAGAGTCTGTTGTATCTCGATGCATATATAAACTTGAGGCTGCTTTAAATTTTGCTTACAATTTTGGCAATTCCATATGTGATAGCGCTAATATACGAGTATACAGTGCAAAAATGAAGACTGCATGGACTTTCAGGTTTTTTCTGTGTTTCGCCATTTGTGCGAGCGGAGGAGGCTACTGTTGGAAACCGATTGATTCCATCAACGACGTCAACTACCGGGGTACTCAAGAGACGGCAGATCGTGTAGCTGGCGCACCAACTTTGAGCCAGAACGACGATCCAGGAGAACCTCTCTTCCTGACTCCGCTCATAAGAGCTGGGCAGCTGGATTTGGCGAAAAATCTAAGTCTAGTCGGTCCTCTGAATGCAAATGGAACTATTGTCAATAGTTACTCAGGATTACTGACTGTAAATCCGAACTTCAATTCTACAATGTTCTTCTGGTACTTCCTGGCACAGGTAAAATAACTGCTTGCAGGTGCAGCGTGTTCTTGGGGCTGTAATTCGATCCATTGTGACATTAATGGATTATGCATGTATGTGGCTGCTTGTACACTTCAAAGGTCATTCCGTAATTCTAATATTTACCCACCTAAAAGTTAAGACTTGAGCATCATGACTCTTTTCAGAATAATCCAGCAACAGCCCCGCTACTACTCTGGTTACAAGGCGGACCTGGTTCATCAGACCAGTTCGGCCTGTTTTACGAAACGGGGCCAATATACGTGGACAAGGATCTCAATCTGCAACCACGAAAATACAGCTGGAACACAAATTTCAATGTGCTCTACATTGACAATCCAGTTGGAACTGGTGAAGAATAAAAAAAAACAGAAATAGACCTAATAGGGCCACATGTACCTCGGTAGAATTTAGAATAGGCCTATAGGCTTACAGATGACTTGTACTCAGCAACCTGGTGATTAGCCCAGTGTTTAGAGCCAGGCCTAGTGAGAAATTTCCCGTCTTTTCAGTTCTGCAATGTCAGACTTGATACTTAGGCCTATTCTCTCGGACATATTAGTAGTGTTACATGCTAGGGCCTACAAGGCTTTAATATTAACAGAGGAAAGTAAGTTTCATGAAATTAGACCTAAACGTTCAATTGATTGTCACGCAGGGTATAGTTTCACCCAATCGGACGACGGCTATGCACGAAATGAAACAACAGTCTCCAACGACTTGTACGAGGCTTTGAGTCAATTTTTCATCTTGTTTGATGAATACCAGACCAACGATTTCTACTTGACAGGAGAATCTTACGCTGGTGAGTTGTCACTTGTCTCGATCCATTTATTAGAAAAATACCTGTAAATTTAAAAAAATCATTTGAAGATAAAAAATAATTTGAAAATCTTAACAATAAAATTTCCAGAAAAAGATTATTTTTAGAGCATAATTTTTCAAAGCGCTGGAGAAGCCTAAAATGCTTTTCTAAAAAGCACAATAGCGGTTGCCTTAGGCTTACCCGCTCGCTTTTAATCCTCAGGAAAATACATACCAGCTATTGGCTACAAAATAGACCAAATGAACCAAGTTGCTGAAAAGAAGATCAACTTGAAGGGAATGGCAATTGGCAACGGTCTAATAGACCCAGTCACCATGAACAACTATGGCGATTATCTGTTTCAATTGGGCTTAATCGACGATCAAACTCATCTGGTCTTCATGGACCAACAGGCAAAGCTCGTCGAGTACGTCGAGCAAGGGGACTTGGTGGCAGCGTTCATGATTTTCGACTACCTCATCAATGGCGACTTTTGCAACCAATCGTTGTTCAAGAACGTCACTGGAATGAGCTTCTATGACGACTACCTCTACACGCAGGACAACACCGACGACGGCTACAGTGAAATTCTGATGGAAACGGCCGCCATGCGCAGAGCTCTGCACGTGGGCAACCTGACCAACAATGGCGGATCGAAAGTGGAAGGCTTCTTTCTGGAGGACTTCATGAACAGCACCAAGCCATTGCTCGAACATCTGCTCAACAAAGGTTACAAAACACTTCTATACAGCGGACAGTTGGACCTGATAGTGCCGTACGTGTTCACGCAGAAAATGGTCAACTCGTTGGTCTGGGATCACGCCGACGAATTCCGTAACACTCAACGAGTTATCTGGAAAGTGGCACCTGGAGACGTCGAAGTGGCTGGATTTGCCAAGCAGGTCGACAATCTAAGCCTCGTTCTCGTCAGAGATGCTGGACACATTGCTCCATTTGATCAACCGCGTTCTGTATTTGATATGATCTCAAGATTTGTCGTTGGAAAACCCTTTACGTAAATATGACAATTAGAAATAAATGAATAGGCCTAATATGATGTTAGATTGCATAGAAATAGACTAGGCCTACCTTAAATCATGTTAGGCTTCTATCTTAGCTTTTAAAATAATACCACCGAGGTCTTCAGTTTGGTGTCACCGTAGCCTATCATTAGAGAATTAAAGTGACTTTGTAAAAAGAATTAGTTTTGTAGGCTTAGCTAGTTTTCCAAATTGGTTTTAAATTAATTGTGAGCGAAGCGAATTAACGTGGATGAAATAGCAACAGACTGCGTAAGGAACACCCCAAACTTTGTTCGCGTTCCTGTGGGCTTTCCATAAACTAATTTGCAAGGGGCTCAAACCGTTCAACTTTTAAGTGCTTTATATTAGGTGTGTTACAAATGGGAGAATATTTATTTTAGTAGGCCTAGTGTGATTCCAGATTGGTTGACAATCACCCCAATAAAACGGCTCTTGCTTTTTTTAAGTACATGTAATGAAGTTTAACAACACTAAAAAATTGTAGTAGGCTAATAGTTTTTAGTAAAGATATTAGAGGCAAGAATGTAAAAAAATCATTTGAAAATGCCAAAATAAATAACTAGGCCTATAACAAGTGAAAAAACCCGCAAATTTACAATCTACATAATCGGTGTTGACCACAGAAAGAATAGAAGACAATAGAAGGCCTCGTCACACTTACTGGAAAGGACGGAGTGGTTATACAGGAGTGGAATATAATTTACAAACTCAATTAAGAACAGAATATGTCAGGAAAATAGTTATTTTTCGGTAGAGTATACCGTATGCGAAAACACGAGATTATCGTACTCGATCAAATGCCTTCAGCAAAAACGCGAAAACCTTTGAACGGGTGCGCGCACTTATTTGATCTAAAATGTTCTGAAATCTGAACAAATAGTACTACAGAATGGTAACGCCTGCGGGATCGCCAGTACGACCCAGGTTTTTCTAAAACTACAAAAACAATTGAACGCCGCAGGCCATGCATAGTCTTACGAAAGTGGGGGTGGTGCAGCGCTCAAACATAAACCAACCTAATTAACAAATTAAGCGCTTGATTATATAATGGACCTGTAGGCCTATGTGGTGCCCCACACTTTTAATTAGGGCCATCTTACTATAGGGTGCCTGTAATTGGGTTCGCCTCTTGGCACCCTTATTGCTAAAAATAAAAATAAAATAAAAATTACCTTGGCAAAGTTGCGTCCCAAATTTGCTTATTTCCGCCACCGCTATAATGAGGCGCTGGTCCAAACACAGCCGCAAGGTCTCTTTAGATGTAGGCCTATGTAATGGATAATTAGGCCTACCCGTATTGGCTGTATTTGACGTAACTGATACGTGACTGATATCAGTGAATCCAGTGATCGACGGACGATTTTATAACATTGATAACGTTTATCAAGAAGGTACGTAGATTAATATGGACTTATACGGTTGACGCGCTCACGTAAGACGATACCGCGTTCTGACTGTTCCAGAGACCCGGATTAATTTTTAGTTTTTACTGGGAGGTTGGAGCTCCGGTGGCTCAGTTGGTAGAGCAGGGCACGCTGGTTTTTATCTGCTCGCTCATGGCTGCTGGGAGTCGTGAGTTCGATACCCATTTGCCCATCCCCTGGGTGATCAGTATCTCATTCTTTGGTCGGTTTTCATCGCCATTTTTCCAGCGATGGGGCTTATATAGTATGATTAGTACGCCCTAAAGTGATGTGAAAACGGAAAAGCCAAAGGTGTTCATAAAAGAAGAAGAAGAAGAAGAAGCCATGAATGGCCTTGCTTTTAGAAATCAGCTGATGTCTCTGTCTGCGTCGCCGTACCTAACGCTCTTTGATTACCGGTACTGTTTTTAGTCTAATTTCAAGTAGACTCGATCTACGCAGCTAGCCTGCCCTGACGTAGACCATGATTTATAATAATTGAACGAATATTCGACGAGCCCGTGGCGGAGTCTGTGAGATGATTGTTTGCAGAGCATTCAGGTAAGGGTAGGCTACCGTAGGCCTACAAGTACCGTCGGATATGCCTTCGATTCGACAGGTATTGGAGCCATATAAGCCTAGTCAACGAGGACTGGCTTAGCCATTCCATATGCTGTAAACCAGCTACAGTAGGCCTACTTTGGAAGTCTTTAGGCAAACAACCCATGCATAGGCGATAGGCCTATGTCTGGGCGTGGGCTAGCCACCCTGGATTGTACACTGTACAGATGTAGAATACAATGCAGAGTTGTAGACGTACATGATCCGGTGTAAGCCCACGCTATCACATTTATGCATAGTTTGTTTGGAAAAAGACCAATAAAGTATACACTATAGCCGGCCTACTACGCTACATGTGCCTACCGTAGGCCTACATATCCAATTGTGTGCTTACATGTAATGATGTAGGCCTACAATGTAAATACACTGCCAATTGATCTTGATCCCCACAGCTACATTTATATTATACATGTACCGTAATTAATGTAGGATTAAGAAATAAACTAGTTTAAAGAGCAAAATTAATGCTAGGAAATCAACTATGTCTCTATGCCTTTAATCATGTTATTTATTTATATTTTTTTAGAGGACGCTTACTTAATTTCACGACCTTTGAGAAAAGTTGGCCGACATCCCTTTGTTCGTTTCCCGAGAGAACCATTGCTGATGTTCAACGACGATCATTTTTTCAATTACCTAAATTACCGAATCCGTTGAGTGCGGTAAACAAGAGGATTGAAGTTGTCGAAAGGAAAATAGTCGGGTAAAAAGTAGTAGGCAACGTGTATTATAAGCTCATGTGACAGCCTTTGAAATTAATTCGCTACCAAGTACGAGACATTAGGTCGCTTGACTATTTATAAAAAAATCTGGTCACAACCGCATATCCAACAAAAAACCCAAGAGTTGTTATTATTGGCAGACTTAATGAGCAATAACAATTTCTCTACTTTCACTTAATTCCTTACAGATACTCCGCTGAACAACTCTATGACGTCGTATCTCGAGTGGAAGACTATGAACATTTTCTACCCTGGTGTAAAAAATCCTTGGTCACCGCTAGACGACTGGGCCACATCGACGCGCATCTAGTCGTCGGATTTCCGCCAGTCACAGAGTCGTACACGTCGTCAGTGACACTAATCCGGCCACAATTAGTCAAAGTATAAACTAGCAAGTAAAATTTTATAAGTTTCCTTTCAATTTAAACATCCCTCTGAATTGGAGACCTAAATGATAAAAAAAAACATTTTTTAAAGACTATCTAAAATATTTAAATTACAGAATAATCTGTATAATCATTATTAGATTCCAGCATCTTTTTTTACGGCCTTTTTGCAGGCGGAATGTTTCGACGGATATCTCTTCAACTCTATGGTGACGGAATGGAAGTTTGGACCAGGCGTCGCAGGCCCAAACTCGTCAAGAACGTGTAAACTGGACTTTCGCACCACGTTCGAGTTCCGTTCCGCGTTTCACTCAAGCCTGGCCAGCATCTTTCTGAACGAAGTTGTGCACAAGATGACCAGCGCATTTCTCAAGCGCGCAGAGACGTGTTACGGAAAGGGGTCAATCAAAACAAAGGAATTACCACCGTTATCCTGAATAGGCCTATAATATTTACAGTACGCTTCGTCTTGTACATATTGTAGACCTAAAATTATTTTAATTTAAAACATGCTTTGGTCGCATCAAAAGGAACTAATTAATATTTGTGGCGAACACTAAAAGTTCGTTGTTGTAATGTTGGCACGTCAAAACATATTTAATTTAATACTTATATTTGTTGCGTTTCGTTACAATAAAAGTTCAAAACTACGCATTTTTCTCATTGAATTAGATTAACCCAAAAGCATTTAAATAGTTAATTATATAAATATTATCTACACAAGATTCATTTTGATTCACTACAAAAGCAGAAGATTGGCCGAACAGGTTTTTTTATTCTACCTCCTTATTATGAGCGTAGTAAAATTAGCAATATCGAGCAATCTGGCAAAGCTGATTAAATAAGTCACGTCCGAGTTAGTGTCAAATCTGCTTGCATTTCTAGATCTTGGCGAAAAATGAAACTCAAACTATGAGCTTAAAAAAGTAAAATTAGAGTAAAGTCCAGTAAAGGTTCGCATAAGCTACATAATACAAGTATTGTACTTTTACTTGCACTGTGCAAATATTTTAAAAATAAACAATCACCAAAAAAATAAGAAATGCCCATTAGAAATTATAAAAGTTCTAAGTACTAAGACACATCGACATAACTAGTTCTACGAAGCTATGTTTACTCATCGGCTGCTATCGATACAGTAACCGCGTTGTTCAAACATTCAATTTTAATAAAGGGTAGAAATGTGCGATGAGGAAAATGCTGGATTACAATAAAACTAATAATTCACTGACAAAGGGGATAGCATAGTGGAAAAGTAAACGCTCTAAATTCTGATAATTATTATTTTGGCCGGAATGAACGCAGCTAATAAAAATGCATAAAATAATCCCTTGGTAAAATGAGGTTCAATTAAGACTTGTTTACTGCTTACTGCTGGCTAAGGAGCATTGAAGAATTACTTGAGCATGGGTGACGAGAAGAAGTTGCGGGAACGTTTTGGCGTCTTCTTTTGTCCAACAGTCTCACTGCGGATGGGAAGAAAATGGACTATGAGATGACAGAAAAGAGTGTAATTTTGAAAAAGTTACAAAAAAAACTTAATTGTTGCTTACCGTGGTGCCAATGGTGTGAAGGTCATATAGCCTTTACCTTTGCTGCTACCAGACATCCGTCTACCACCATCAGTAGAAGTGCGGCGATCTGAAAAATACAAGCTAAAATAAATCCTGTACAACTGATTAGTTATTACTAATTAGATTCACCAACAAAACATATTTACGTAGGCATTTACAATGTAGAATAAATTTGAAATGTGGTAACAATTTAAAAAGTTAATAAATTGTAAGGCGTTTAAAAAAAAAAAAGAATTTTGATTTTTTGAAAAAAGGTTTTTTTAAATGCACTTCATAAAGGCGTAATTTAGCTTGCCCAATTCTTCTACATGTAGAAGATAAAATAGTAAGAACAACCACAAAATAATTAAAACAATGTTTGGCCCTTACTCGAGTCTTGAACGTCAGGAGTCAGCGTCACAAATTTTGAATCGTCGACATTGACAAAATTGCGCCAGTAGTCGGTAGAGATGTCAATAAGTTGTTCCATTACCTTACCCAGATAAAAGTGTAAGTTAGTTGGAGTCAGGAAAAAAAATGTCAAACTATCATACTGTAAATCGCTTACGAGTGCTTGCTTCTTGGTTTCTGTGAGCATGATTGCTGGCTCTGGATCCGAAGAAGAATATCCCACGATGGTGGGACCGAAAATCTTGGCAAGATTCGACGCTGGCATCTTACTGACAGGGCAGTCGGACACTCTTCAGGAAGAAATCATTTTGTTAGAAAATAATTTGACAGAAAACAATCACCATACCGGTACTGACAGGGCAGTCGGACACTCTTCAGGAAGAAATCATTTTGTTAGAAAATAATTTGACAGAAAACAACCACTATACCGGTACCGGTAAGCAAGAAATACTCATCATCTTCTTTTTTAGTCCGGTCATGTAAATTGTCTACCAGCAGTAATAGAACATTTTTCAAATGTTTATAATGCCTAAAATCTACAAGGAATCACATGTTTACCTTTGCAGATGAAGAATAACGTACGCGAGGGTGTCTCTGTTGGGCTGTGGGAGTTCGCTGATCGCTTGATACAGAGCCATTACGCCATCTTGGGCATCTCTCATTTCTACATAACAATGGAAACAATAATAATTTTACAAATACAAGAAATTTATAAAAAAAAAGGAGTCAATTGATTCAGGCAAGTCTGAATTTCAGTAAGCTGACAGGTAGTAGTTGAACTTACCCGCGGCATTCACAAAGTCCTTCCATAGCGAAATTGTTATTAGCGGCTCTTTCAGGGAGCGCAGAAAATCCTTCAGACAGCCACAAACCACGTGGATATCGAGACGAGACTGAAAAAAATAACATGAAACTTTTACCAAGATAAATAAAAAATCCATTTTATCCCCAATCTAATTCGCTGTTTTAACAATCTACTATTTTCCATAGTAAACAAATCGCCCACTGCATACAAAAATACGCACCATATTAGGAACGCCCTTGCCTCGGAGAAATTTCTCCTTGAGTTCCTTGACCTCTTTTTCCGAACCTGGAACTCTGTAGATGCCAACTTCGTCGAGTCCACGAGCTTCCACTTCATTTATGCAATGAATGACGATGGCCGGAACCATCGGGAATGTCAATGGCGTGTAATCAGCAATGGTGCCCTAATTAACAAATAAATATTTGTCTTCAGACTGTTTTACAAAAAACGGAGCGTTTATAATTACGCGGTTCAATATCGTCACCTGGAAACCTCTCGAAGTAGGCGTATGCACAGTGGGGATGCACGGTAATGGCACCTATAATAGGTCGACACAGTAGAATATACATTGTATTTGTCAATACGGTACCGTGATGTGAATCCAAGTTCCATATAATTATATAAATGAATTAATAGCGAATGTACCGATTCCTTGCATTCAGGGTGGCAAGCAGCTTTGCAGTCTTTTCCAAAATGAACAAAGAATTATTTTTTTAGATTTTCGATTTACAACAACAATAAAAATATTTCAATTTGTGGATAAATAAGCAAAAAAAAACGTACCTTTGCACTTCAAAGCAGGCTTGCCAAATTTCATTCTTTTGCCACACTAATTAGGAAGGAAACAAAATTCCAGATAAATTAACAAATAAATTCCAAACTTAACACGAATGGCTATTATCTTGATAGGTTCTTCTTTAGACTCACTGGCATGCATATCTCAGGTTTGATGGTGGTCTTTGTGCAAAAATCGTGCGGTCGGTTGATGAGTTTGCTAGATGAGAATCGTCTAGTGGTCCAGCTTAAATGATTATTCAAAGAAACATTATGAAATGTTTTAGTCTAGATGTGGTAACCGTATAGATTACCCTATTGAGAATTTGCATGCCCTAAGCAACTTACTTTGAAGACATACTCCTCTGTGTCATCCGCACTTTGTCATGAGCTATGAATGCAACGTCACCTAGTTTCAATTAAACATTCAAATTAATAAGCTTAAAAAACAATATTGATGTAAACATCTACAGTATATTGCAAATTGACAGGTCAGTTTATGCCTCCTGCACTAACTTTGATCCGTAATTCCTAAATGTAGCTTTTGTTTTCCAACTGTTTCGATTTACGTTACATGCGCACTGATTTAGAGTACTGTACTTGTAGCTTACACAGGAGTATAGCTATCGCCAACGCACAAACAACTCTAGTAAGATTAATGAATGCACTTTATAAATTTATAACTTACTCGACTTTAATGGATGACGGCTATCCTGACTGGAGGCGGCGGAAATTTGTTCCAGATAACCTCCACCACTGGAAATCTTCGGCTTCATCGTTTCGATGACTGCCGTTGCCGTCACCATCCCATCGACAGGAATGTTAACAGTGGTCGTAGCAATTAAAGAATCTCCAACGACGGTCATCTCCTGATATAAATAGTTCGCACAATTGTTTGATATTTGTTATTTAAATGTATTAAGGAGGTGTCTTATTATAATGATATTTTGTCCCGTTGTCACTTTTAAATTAAGTTAAAATACGACACAAATGAATTTATCTTACGTCGCCTTTGCTGCGGCTGCGTTTCGGTGTAATAATGTCATCGAGTAATGGCGCACTCGGTCGACGTCTGCCGTCCGAAAGTCTTCCCTCGGTCGACCTTTTCTCCCCACGTCGTGTCTTGATGAAGCCCAAATCAATATTCTCGTCCGTTTTGTCGTAACTGATGTCCGATGATGACAGCAAAGATCCAGAAGATTCTTCAATCGTATCCAATCTTGGGTATTAAAATGAGATGGATGCGAACCATTAGACTGAAAGCACAAGTTGGTCACTCAAAGGATTTGACCCTGCACATGTACATGTTAACGTACATGCATAATTATATATACCACTTGTCATGCAAATTTGACATTCTCCGAGATTGGCGTTTTCTTTAGAACAAAAATAACGCGACAATAATTTCGTGTTTTTAAGACGAGTTTTGACCATTTTCCCTCAAGAGAATTTTTTGGCCGGGTGGGTCGTTGTAAACTACATGTTACACGTATATTAGGATAAGAGATTAATTAAAACTTGATCGCACCTTTTCGGTGAAGAATCGTGCGCCGCGGGCAACTGCGTGTAACTATTAAGAAAGGCAAGTTTTTCGCGCGTCTGATCATTGAGCGCGTTGCGGTCGTTCACCAATAGTTCACGGATCAACGCAATTTGACGGTCCTATAAGTTGGATACGATAAAAAAAACTGCAATGAACAAGTGAAATCGTTGAAATGAACAAGAGAAATCGTAAATGACGAAAGAAAACTTACTAGCATGTCACGCTCATGTTCAGCAGCTGCACGTCGCTTCATTTCCATCTCGATCGCATTTCTGATCAGACAAAATATAAAGAACGATCATCATCATCAAGATTATACAGTTCGTAATTCTACGATGAAAGTAAAAAAAAACTTGGGAATTCTATTTTATTATGAAAAAAATGAACACATGAAAAATGACTCCACCATGAAGTGAACCCAATTAAATCGTTTTAATATATTAGGTGTAAAATATAGGCTACCTTGCGTGAGTCAAGTTAGCCTCTAGCCCACTTTTGTCCGCTTGCACGTTTTTGAGCATATTCTGATATCGGTGGACCTCCAACTCTGAAGCCTGAAGCCGCTTCCGATACTCTTCAAGCGTCCTTGCTAACATCAAGCATTCTGCATGAATTTAATAATAAGATTAAATATGTAATCCCCTGATTATCATTTATACAATCGTGTAATCGTATTTGATCCACCGTTGACAAATTTATATAATAAATCTACGCACGTGCTTCGGTTCCTTCGGTGAGAAACGACCTGAAACGACAGAGGTCGTCAAAAGTGGCGACAAGCGATAAGGCTGATTTTCTGTCAGAAGTCATCGTGGCCACTTTAATTTGTATCGAACGACACCCATTTTGAAAAGAAAAAAATCAAAATTAATTATTGAACGTGACAAACTGCGTGCCTACATTCATGTAAGTATACCGCGAGTATATAGGCCTACACTATGTGCAATTGTGCACCTATGCGCGGCCTGCCATGGAAAAAATTAACTCAATAAATGTTCGAGGGAAAAATGCAATCTCATTTGAAATAGGTACCGGTAGTGTTCCACATGTATGATGGCGCGGGCCTCTAGAATTACTTGTAGACTCTCACTGACTCGAGCATTATTAATAGATATGTTCCATATTAATAGCATACGGTAGTCCTAATTCAGGTACCGGTAGGCCTACTTAACCCCTACGGCCCGTGTTTACCACCTAATTGACAGTTCATTCTTCAGTACAAAGCCTACAAGGCTACAATACAAATAGGCCTAGACCTACGCTTAAGCGTAGGATTACATAAAAGCTCGCATGGGTCTACAAGGATCATCAAGTATTCAATTTTTCTGAGAATTGCTCCTTACAGTTTTTTACAGATTTACCAGTTCTTCTCTATACTGTGGTTTTACTTTACCAGAATTCACAATCAACGATGATTCCTCCGAGGTACAGCCTGCGCCCTTCCGTGACCTTGTTTTTTTCAGCGTTCAACCCAACTTCAACAGTTTTAATTTTGAATTTCAAACAAAAATAGGCGCCAGCCAATCTTACAGGTTCCCTCCAAGGTTGACTTCAAGGTCACGCTTGTGCCCTTTTTTGTGGTCGTTTGACTCGTTTTACTTCAGAGCGTGCGCATAGAATGGGTCAAACTCAGGATCGTTTATTTGTTCAGTGAGGAACGGAAAACCTCGATGATGTCAATCGTGACGTCCCCAAAGAACTCGGGCGAGTGACGAAATGATGACGTCATTAATTGTACTATTGAAGCAGACGATCATTGTTGCAAGATTTTTAGTTGTTTATGTATTTTTCGCTCACGTGTTCCGATTTGTATCTATTTATTTTAATAATATCAAATACCGGAAGCAGTTCTTAACCAGCGTTAACTAAGGCGCAAACCAAATGTTAACCAGTTGTCAAAATCATTTCGCAAATGCCTAGCGAGCATTACAGTGTGAGTTCATTATTCTATCATAGTTCGTGCACTAGATATATTGCAATTCTGTCTATCCCCTATGGACCATTCACCGGATGGATCCATACGACATAAGTCCCTGTATAAGGACCATGTGTTGTATATGGTCCATAGAAACCTTATCTTTATGTGACTGTGCCACCTGTTATAAGCGGTGTACCGGTAGCACAATAAAAGGCTGAGGCCTACAATAGGCCTACATGCATGCAAGCTGATCATTGCAACGTATGCCATTACGGGTAATTGCACCATGGCATGCTATGGAGTAGGGCTGCTATGCTGCTACATTAAAAATACCATTTAAACTCCCTTAAAGCATCATTTAAACTCCATTCAATAAGCCATGGAAATCCCATGCTCATAAAATACGCGTCCTGAAAAACTGAAGTGAAATAGGCTCAGAATGTTAAGAAATAAGAATTTAAAGCATATTTGTTAAAAAAAAAAAAACTTTTTGGCAAGAGTTACTTAATAGAATTTTGGAAAAAAAACATTCTTATGAGAATGTTTTCTGAATTTTTAAAATTCAGAAACTGTTTGTAAATAAAACATACCATGCATATATAGGCCATTAGGCCTAGACTATTTGAAATCGAAGATCGATGGACATTTCCAATGAGCATTTTTTCTAGCTCTTAAAATTGGCCTACTCGACCATGACATTTGCAACCAAATTAGTTGCCTATTTTTGGCCCAGCTGATACAAGATGATTGCCTTCGTTTTACAATATTGATTCAAGTTGGCAATATATTGTTCTGGTTCAATCACTTGAATGGTTAAACATTTACATGTAGGCCTATACCATAGTGCAGATGTCGAAAAATTAATTTTATCAATTTTTCGATCACTTTGGTATAAGTTTTTAACCATTTGGTCACGACTTTTAAGTCAAGTGCATGGATATTGCTGGGATCATTTGTATTCTAAACAACCGTAATTTACTAGGTCTAACCGTCTAGCCTATTTCAGTAAATGCATCTGCTAATACCGGTAGGCTACTTAAGAGTGTATCGATCAGGCTATGTTTGGCCTACTGACTCACGTTCGATTTTCGCATACGGTAAATAAAAAAATGAGTCTACTTTTTCTAAACCTTAGAAATACATATAAATAACCATTAGTTGTAAAGGAATGGATTAGGCGTCGTCACTTTAACCACTGAATCACCGCAGGACCGCAATACGATTAAAATGTGAACAAACAGCCAAATAGATCAACAACAGGTGCAATTCGAATCCGTTAGTAGATGCAGTCCATCATTCTCTCCGACAACCAGCCTAGTGTTGCATTTATTTTTAATGTTTCCTGTTTCTCCTTTTAAATTTCATTTAATTTAGTTTGTGTACCGGGTATCATTATTATCATGGTGTTTTTCTGCAATTACCATTTTTTAACTCATTTGAAAAGCATAATTTAACTTAGGTCTAAGGATATTTTATTTATAGACACTTAATTGTGTAATCTTACATGAGCATTGCATCGTATTTACTTTATGGGCTTATCGCACTCTTATAAATGTTCTGTATCATGAATATTGGCCCAGACTTAAATGTATGATGTAGGCCTATCTGATGATGATCTGATGATCCTATTCAAACGCTCTCAAGATGCCCTAAATATATCTTGTCTGCAAATCACGAACCCGCGCCGGCCGCCTCTTTCTGCCAGAGCTCCCTATCTGGTGGATCAATAAAAATATGATCGTGAGATGCGATTGGTCGAGACGCAAAATATGCCGAACATGAAAGCAATTTAGGCGTTCATCGCATTCAGAGCGCTCGCACCGAACAACAGTCGAGCAAAGATTTTTTTAACCACATGCAAACAATACGGTAAAGTGACATTTTGAGCATCTTTTATTAGTTATTTTGTCTTTTGTGGCTAATCGTGTCGCCAGTTTTGTTAACTGATCATCATCATCATCAGCCGTCTTGGCAAAAGGCGATATCGTCGCGAGGTAAAGTTCGTGACAACAGGTAATTCACAACAGATGGTGCGCTCACTTTAAAGGATTTTTTTTCTTCTTCAACGTCGCAACATTCAATTTTAGTTCGTTTGTAACTAAAAATATTTTAAGATCTTATTTTGTTTTTCACACTTTTTTATTATTTAATTTTTAAATATAAAAAAGTCGATGATGAACGCAAATGACTTGCAATATGGCTATCACGGTTTATCAGCATGAAAAGCATCGCTTCTGTCGTTTGCACTTTGTAGTTTGTACCATATGGTGGCGGCGTTTTTTTCGTTTGTTGTTTACATTTAGCTTGTTGCAAGTTAAACTACGCAAATATATTGCATCTAAACCACAATGGAGACGGTTGTTATACTGTTACTTTATTTATAATTATAATCTAGACTAGCTTTTGCATTTGATACTAGGATACGGTACATTAATTGTTTTGCAATTTGCATGTAATACAAATTATGTCCGAGCGAGAGTAGTCGAAGTACGTAACATATCGTCATCGTGCAGCACTCTGCGTTTTTTTTATTTTCAAAATCAATACGGTATAATGACTTAGAGCTGCCTCGACTTGAAAAAATCCCAAAACAGGCTCTGATGACGTCGTCATAGGATTTTTTCAAGTCGAGACAGCTCTAAAAGTCATTAGACTCATTAGTGGTTCCAGCCTTAATTGTTCCAATTGAAGCCTTTTTTAAGTTGGCATTGGCAGTCATAATTATTTTAGGCCTAAAAGCCATATTTTTTTAACCATACCGGTAGCCTATAAATTATAATTACTAATTATAAATTGTTTTATTTATTTAGAACCTAAACAAGATTTATTTTAAATAGTTTATATTGAATTATACATTGTATATATTTTCAAGCAGATAAATAGACGAAATCTATTGATGATGGACAAGCCCAACGTGGACTCGGAAGGCGACGATCCCCGCAAGCTGAAGTGGTTCTCGTGGAGTTTCCTATTGGCTCAAGTGTTCGGCATCACGGCCATCGTTTTGGTCACCACATGGATGGGCGAATTTCGCGGCGGCTTCTCGTGGAGGAGCGGCACGCCGAAAACTGAATTCAACTGTTAAGTTCCGTTATTAAAAATGATAATAATTAATATAGAGATGTATATTTTACATTAGTGAGATTAATGAGTAGGTCTACCGTATGATATAAAAAGCTCTAATACTAGAATCGGTATTTTATATTATTTGGTGACATATTAGATCATCCCGTTCTCATGATCATCGGTATGATATTCCTGTATGCAAATGGTGAGTAAATCAAGATTTAGAATAACATTAATATTTGTAGGGCCCTTTACCGCCGTTTTCAATACCGGTACTAACTTATAACCTAGTCTAGTACTATATGTAATTTAATAAGATCACTAGTGGCGACAGAACGGGTTTTTTGGCCAGGGGTGCCAGGATTTTCGAGCCATTAACTCTCCCACCACCAAATTTTCCCCTGAACCACGCTTTACTTTCTTTCTTTCTTTGCACCATCTGAGCCAAGCTTTAATTTCTTTGTTTGCTTGCAGCAATCATACTTTCTTTGTTAATTTGTTTGCAGCAATCATGGTTTACCGCGTATTCCGCAACGAGAAAAAGAAGAAAGTGAAGCTACTTCACGCGTGTCTTCACGCAACTGCGTTCACATTCGCCCTGATTGCTCTGGTCGCCGCCTTCGATTCACATAATTTCGCAACGCCGCCCATTCCCAACCTTTACACCCTGCACAGTTGGCTAGGCATTTCAACCGTTATACTTTTTGGTCTTCAGGTTTGTTAATTACCCATGTTTTAATAAAAAATAGAAGAACTTGGATGGTGGGAGAATGACGATCATGATTTGTTCTGCATGCGTCAAATGTATGTGTCAATTATTTTTCTGATTGTCGAATCATCAACGTCAATTTTGCATTTTTTTCAAACAGTTTGTTGCAGGATTTGTCTCGTTCCTGTATCCCGGATTAAGAATGCACTTGCGTGCTTCATTTCTGCCAGTTCACACATTCCTCGGTTTGGCCATTTTCGTTTTGGCCATAATGACCGCTCTGACTGGAATCCTGGAAAAAGCCATCTTTACTCTGTGAGCATCGTAAAGTATAATTGTCATAAATACTGATTAAACTAGGCTGTATCTTGGTAAGGACAATGACGAAGTTACAGATGGTACCGGAAGTGCCCTAGAAATCCATTGTAAAGTCTAAGAGGGCTGACTGGGTTGCGATTCATTGGAAATATTTGTGTTTGTACAGTACGTAATATCGAACTAGGGTTTGAATTTGCTAGATTTTTACGGATTGACCCTGTTCAAATTAACTTACAATTAGGAGGAAAGACACAAAGCAAAAACCTATTATTACTGCACGCCTACAATTAGTTTTGACTGTCATTTTTCTTTTCAATTTATTAAAGGAATGCGGATTACCAGCAGTTCAAATCTGAAGGGGTCATCGCTAATTTGCTCGGCGTCACTCTGGTCGGTTTTGCTTTCATCGTCGTTTGCGTGGTCGTCAATCCGAACTACAAACGAAAACCTCTGCCCGAAGAAGAGCTGCCACTCGTCTCATCTCATGATCAATAGTTTTTTTTTCCTTTATTTTTGCTTTAAATGAACTGTGATTTTAATAAAAAAAAGAAAGGGTTTAGGTAAGCACATACTAAGAAGAAATATTTGACGTGAAATTACTGTTGGCTATTTAATCAGGTAAATTATCTATGATTGTTATTATACACGGTTTTTTTCTTTATACTGTGTTGTTTACTATAGGTACTCGTAACTTGAGCTTTAAATACACAATCCTACATCCAATTATCCATGTGACAATTACGTTTCAAAGAGCAACCCACTGCAACCTGATGTTGAACTTGATCGATGATCACATTTAAGACTTAAACATTTTTGTTTACTCTTTTTTATTGTTTTGAAAGACATACAGGTACATCTATACCAGTATGCTCCTGCTGTAAATTGTTCTTTTATGGTTGTTAAAACTTGCAGCAATCTGTGTATAAGCAAAATTAAACTCTTGATTTCTTTTTTGTTATTCACTTTTTTTTACAAAATAATGTACTGAAAATTTTGTATATTTGTTGATTTACTATTGATTGATTTTTGTAAACACTAATCAGACGTGAATCTTTCTACGCGCACATTTCACGTACAATTTTATTGGTGTTTTATAGGACTTGAGTAGATTTTATAATCTTACCAGGACATGGTCATGTACAATGTATTTGCATGGTTCTATCGTCACCGACTAAATATCGATTGTCATTTAACCAATTAAGAAAAGTTGCGTGAAATTATTTTGTAAAAAAAAGTTTATAACACCCAGCTAAATAACGATCAGTTTAAAATGGAAAAAATAAAGTTAAGTTAATCTGACATTTCATAATTGCGCCTACTGATTACCAACTAAGCTCACTGATTACTGAATAGACATTCAAGACTAGAAAGATTAGTGAATTTTTTGTTTCAAAAATTTATTTTTGTTTTAAGAGCCAACAGATCGCAAGGTAGATCTATGTTATAAAATTCAGATTTGAGCTGCAAGATGATGGCAATGCTAATTTCATTTTTTTGATTTTAAGGGCTCTGATCATTATTTGCCTGCACTTATCATTTAGTTTTTCATGCTTTCCAATAATATTGTAGCCTAACAGGACATTCTTTTCAAGGATGATCCAAATTTGAGTTTGTTGTATTGTGAACCAAGAATATTGTGACCATATACATGTAAGTGATATACCGTAACTCTTAACTAGTCAGATATAATGACACATAATGTAGCCAATCTAGGAATACCTCAGTTTGATGTACATGTAATATTTGCTGCTGTTGTTTTTTGTTTTAATTTCTCCCTTCAGTTTAAACCATGACTTTCGTCACTATAATTGTGATGAAAATCATGGCTGAAAATGGCTTCCCAATTTTAATAATATTGGTTAAATATGATACTGCTAATTATATCGATGTACATGTATCTCTGGTTGTTTCAAAATAATGTTTATTTGAAATACAAATTCGTAATACTATGATGTATTATGTATATGTATTAAAACATAAATAGGCAAATGTTTATAATCAATTCTCATGATCTGAGTTCCAGAGTTCATCGAATGCATTGTTTCAATATATTGAATACTTTCTTTTGCCCAGGCCGACTCCTTTCGCGACTGCTCTGCCAAATCTGTACACGCCTAGTTCCAAGACGTAAAGTTCGTGAAAATATGTTCCCAAAATAAATTCCAATTCTTTTACACGCTCATCGGCTTTGAACATGGCGAAACATGAGTTATTCTCCTGAAATTTTTAATTCAAATTATTAACGGTCATAAGAAAATCCTAAATTCGAGCTTCGTAAACGTGACCTGATCGTAGCTCAATGGTAGAACACTCGACCACACTACTCGACCCGATGCTGGGTTCGGTTCCCGCAGCTGGGTGTCAATTTATTTCGTCAATTTTCCTTTATTTCTTATTTTCACAAGAAACTTTAATTAAATTACTTTTTACTTACCTGAACTACATATTGAGTTCCTGTAAGTCTAAATCTCTGGCCTCCGATTTGGAACCAGATTGGTGGGAGATTTGCTCTCTGGTCGCAATCAACCGTAAGCTATCAAAAAATAAGAAAAAAAAGCTCCCCTGTATTAATTGCAACAAATATGCTGGAAAAGTATTTTTTTAAAGTTTTTAATTTATTTTGTGTGAAAAAATCTATTTCTGTCTATAGAAATTGATGCAAAAACATAGGGTTGTAGCTGTTGAAATGACTTACAAATAAAACTCCGTAATCGCTTCGCTCGCACGGCGAACTAGAAATTGCCCCTTACGCAGCTGTTTATAGGGAACAATTAAGCTACGAAGTAGGAATTAGACAAGAAAATTGTGACTAACATACCGTTCCGTCGTTGGGATCTCTTTGTCCATACGTCATGTTGGCTATGGCACCGTAGAATTTATTATGGACCAAGACAAATTCTTCTTCTAGACTGATGTATGCCAGACAAGGTCCTTCTCTACAGAATTCCAGGTCATCCATAGTAAACCTGGAGTAGAAAAAATAACAACACAAAGAACGAGAAAAGTTTCATTGTTACGTGTGATGTGCCATTAAGCTTAATTTATGAACTTACTTTTGAAGTCCGACAACCCAGTAAGGGCTGTTGATGTACGAATAAGCCATTGGTGTCGCGTAATGGTCTTTATTTCGTGTTCCCATCCATATCTTGCCAGCTACCTCTTCGACCTTTAGGTGACGATCCCTTAATTTGAGATTAAACTGGACGTTATACTTTTATTGTTTGTTCATTAATTCATTATACTAGGTCTACATTGTTTTGAAAAGTGGGGAAAATGGTTTAAATAATTAACAGTATGTTTTTTTGTAATTAAATCGTCTGCTCCGAAGGATTTTGAAATGTACAGATGCTTTAGATTATGCTTTTCAAGGAATTTATTGCTTAAAAAAATATTTTCTAAAAGATTTAACTCAATCCTGATCATCCTTAGTGCGGGCGTGTAATATCGTTAAGTTCGCGGTAACTTTTAAGATTCCTGTGTACATGTAGGGATTTAAAACATACGCCTAAATAATTAAGGTTCATAAAGGAAGCGACACCGATTTACAAAACAAACAAAAAAAATCCATTTGTTTTCATTTGTTGACATAAGAGTTATAATAAGACAATTTAATTTTATGGGGAAAAAAGTTTAAATTATGGTACCGAGGCATTCAAAATATTTTCTATACTAATATCGCGATTGAGAAACTGCAAAAATGAAAAAAATCAAAATAATTGTCGCTTTGATCCCCTTCAAGTTCATTCAAGTAGTCTTATAAATTAGAACAGACCTAAATACACTCACGGATCAAACATTAACGTGATGACGGTTCTATGAAGATTGTCAATGTTTGACAACCGGTAAAAATACCCTCGATCACCCGACTCGTATCTAAGAGACAAAACTCCATCGTGAACACCCTTCGCGGCCTCAGGCGAACCGGTAACCGTCGCAATAAGCTTCACTTTAGGCGCAATTAATTCACCAACCTGCGAGAGTATGAATGAATCGTGAATGATTATGTCATAATGGGTACTTACCGTTTTTAATTTATATTTTTGAACCCGATTTTGTAGGTATACAATGTACATGAAATGTATTTCAATTAAAGTACATTAATTCCAGCTTACAATAATACGATCTTTAATCAAGGGTCCAGTGTAGTCACCTCCGACTGTAGTTATCATTTGTGAGTCGGTATTATCATTCCAACCGATGGACGTGCGTGACAGATCACCACGATAAATGGCTTCCGCTGTAAATTAAAAGGTTAAAAAAATAAGATTTCATCCCTTTATGATTTTTAAAAGTTTAATTTAAAAAATAAGAGGGGGACTTCAAAAAGCCAGGTCTCCTATTTTATAGTGAAGAAGCTAAGCAGTACAAATTACGTATAAGGGCTATACTTTTTGGTACACTCTATTGCCAAAAATTGAAATTTATCTCTATATGACAATGGGGAATTACGTTGTGTTCACGTACATACGTTTTAGTTTAGTCAGAATAAAATTCGATCAACTAAGTTTTTTTACACCATTAGTTTTAGAAGACATGATCCAGGTTATAGTTTATAAGCTTACCACAGTCGCGACATTTGGACGATTTTACAGCAGAATATTCAGCGTCTGTCGAGAGAAGCAGTTTAAACGGGTTCGGAGGATTTCCAATTTCCGCTTCCACGTAATAACCACCCTCGAAATAAAAAAACAAGCAATTTAAATAAAATCAGAAACAAGCAATTTAAAGAAAATCAAAAACAGCAATTTAATGAAAATCAAAAACAAGCAATTTAAAGAATAATTTTTAAAAAACAATTTTAGTAGAAATCACAATCGAAATAAAATAATTTGAGTTTCAGAATGATGCGAAACATGAAATAATTCTTACATATTCGGTATAATAAATGTCAGCCTCTCCCCAATATCCAAAGCCACCATATGGAGTAGTTTCAGGCCAAGTAGGATCAATGAGTGATTGATCCCGTTCATGTCGAATGAGGCTCTCGTTTTTGTCAGACTTTCTGTCGAGGATTAATTGAAAAAAGCTAAATATAAGTTTAAAAAATAATAAAAACCAATAATATGAATACGTAGGCCTACCGGTTCTTTGGAGAAATTTCACCTATTTCTGCAAATGACACAACTAAGAAGATGAAGATCCTCATGTTTCCATAAACAAATCTCACGCACGTTCAAGAGTTTGCCAACTGCTTTCAAATAGGATGTACCGTACATAACAATCTTCGCCAGTGTAACGCATACGTATACGCCAACAATTAAAATGCATTTCCACTAGATACCAGATATACGCTTAGGCCTACTACCGTAACTAATACTTTCATTCTGAACATTTCCTGTGTACAGCGGGTCAGAACTGGTATTAGAAAATTTACTAATACAATGGAAGTAGCGGACCTCCTGCAACCACAAAAGATCACTCATGTGCGTACTGGCGTCAAATTCAAGGCATTTCCTTTACTGACATTTGTTGTGGTAAGAATGCTTGAAATGTTTAATGGTAGGCCTACATTGTACATGAACGTAAAGGCAACTTGTACAATTGAATGTATATTGTGACAAACTACATCGCTTTTATTACTTATCAAAGTGAATCAAATATAAAATAGGCTATCAGTATGCAATACGGTGCTAATCATTTAGGGCCACTGAGGAAGAGTAGTTAGGAGTGGTGAACTCATAATCATTCTTCGTTATTTGGCTGTGCTGGGTTCCAATCCCACACCTAAACCACTACCGGTAGATAGATCTTTGTCTTGTCTTTGTAACAAATATAACAACTGGATTAACATTACTTATGCTGTGGCAGGTAAAGAAAATATTTTCAGTCGTTTTAGCATATTATCTTTCCAGCAATCTAAATGAACGTTTTAGCATATATTTAAAATCAAATAGCGGAAGTTTACAAAAAACTTTTTTTTTAAAGACATTAATTAATAAACTGCCACATTGATGACAGAATTATGCATTAAACAAGTGCAGTACCGGTAGTCTAAATGGGAAAATATCAGCCGAGTTTATATTTTTACCAGTACAGTACCGTAGTAGTTTTTTCTAAAACAATGATAAATGTCCTGGTCAAACTTAAACACCCTAATAAAAAACTCAATCCTTTCAGGCCATACGACTGGATTTTCCAAACTTAATGTCATATATTCCGCGTTTAAAATTCTATGTTAAACAATAATTTTATGGCGATTCCATTAAAACATACAACGTTTGTGTTTATTATCAATTTATCATCATTCCGATCTGACATCTTTTTTTTTTAAAGTTTTATTTGAAAATCAGCCTTGTTTACACTAAATGATTTCTTGCTGTGTTTCAAAGAAACGAATATTTTCTTTTGGCCAGGCCGACTCCCCTTGAAATTGCCATGCCATGCTCGTACAACCCGAGTTCCAAGACGAAATTTTGGTGAAAATATGTTCCCAGAACAAATTCCAATTCCCTTACATTGGTATCGAGTTTGAATATGGCGAGACATTCTTCACCATTCTGGAATTTAAATGGAAATTAACCATATCATTCATCGATTTTACGTTGGTTTAACTCCCATATATTGTTCAAGAAATGTCGAAAAAATGTGGTACTTTACCTGAATTACATATTGATCTCCGGAAAGGATAAATTTCTCAGCTCCGATTTCGAAAATGATCGGCGGAACCGATGATCTCTTTTCGCAGTCCACCGAAATCTGCCAAAAAATAATAATAGCCTACATGTACAAATTGTATGAGTGAAAACCAAGGTATTTTTAAAACCTCAGCTGATTATAGCTAACAAAACAATGAAGGATTAAACGAACATACCAAATTGTCATATTTTTCCCCTTTCATTAGAGCTAGGATGACTTTGTAAATTGTTTGATTGACCAAAACAAATTCTTCCTCTATATTGATGTGTCCCAAACAAGGTCCATCCCGACAGAATTGGAAACCTTCCATAGTAAAACTACATAGGGTAAAAAAGTATTGTTAAAATTTGTATTTGCAGTTTGCAACGTTACAGGTGTTTAAAAGTCACTTTTATATTTTCAGGCTTCAAATTAATCTGGTAGGCCTATGCCAATTAATAATCTTTAATGAAAAAATAAGAGGACAAAAATTCAACGCACGAAGAATTTCAATTTAAATACGAAACACATTCAATCTATAGGGAAACAGATCTGTTGACCCCGAAATCCGATCATAATTATCATTATCATGATTAATTCTTGCTGAGATAGTAATTACGCCTGCAGAACAAAACAAAGTGACTTTTTTTATTTCTAAACACCTGCAGGTTACCGGTACATTACGTTTGAAGGCCAACAACCCAGTAAGGGCTGTTGATGAACGAGTAAGCCATTGGATCATAGTAATAGTCCGGATCACGTGTTCCAATCCACATGATGCCGCCTCTGTCGTCAACCTTGTTATGACGTTCCCTTTTGAGATTAAACTTGACGTTATTTCGTTGTTGTTCTATCGTTAGTAACTTATAATTATTAGTTATATGTTTGCAGAGTTCGCGAAAAGCATCAAGTTAAAACTTAAAAGTACACATTCTGCTTGAACCAGACTTCGCAAAAAAAATCAAAAGCAATATTGGTAATTGTCGACTCACTTATAGAAGATGAATGAGACGATGGTCTTCTTGATCCGATCTCTAAATTCTGTCAAGCGCTGAAAGTATCCTCTATCACCCGATTCGTATTTCAAAGACAAAATTCCATCGTGATCGCCTTTCGTGGCCATATTCGAACCCGTAATCATCGCTATCATTTTTACTTTATACGTTGTAAAGTCACCGACCTGCATGCAGGGTTTGGTAAATGTAAAAGAAAATCGGGGTATTTTAATTAACGGTAAAAAAAACCTGTAAATAATATGGTAGCAATGTAAATAAAGTAAAAATTAAATCTATAAAATAATATTAAATATCATTGAGAAATCATTTTCAGATATTCTAATCATAATATAC
>JAQIYI010000174.1:0-26372 GCA_034700265.1 Polyzonium germanicum
ATTTAAAACTTAAAATCCTCACTTATTCTGATCAATTTAGTCCCTGAGGGATACCCGTGAACTGTTGGACAAAGTGAGCACTGCGGATGCCATGACGTTTGTCGAAGACAATCCGCATCCTAGACTTTGGTAAAGATTTATTCGTTTGTTTATTTATCCAAAGTTAAATTTAGAACCCACATTATTTTTTTTAGATTTCTTAGATTAAAATTTCTAATTTAATATCAGGCGTTTGTTGGCTGAGGCAGCGCTGGAAAAGATGGAATTGAAAGTGGCCGAAACGGCTTTCGTCAAATGCAAGGATCTCCACGCCATCAGATTTGTGAAAGGCCTTCATAACGTACAGGTATTTGCATATCACCCTATTAGGAATTTCGTATTGCCGTTTAATGCTCAACTGATTCATTAGGCATAATCATTAACTTCCCTTTTCTCCTCCCGAACGGCCGGCTACGATTGTATTTGTAAAATTTAAAGAGTGAAAAGTTGCGGAAAGCGGAAGTTGTCGCCTACTGTCATAAATTCGACGAAGCTGAGAAACTTTACCTAGAAAATGACAGGCGGTCAGTATAGGCTCGCATTAATTTACTAAATAGATTTGTAATTGTTTGCTTAAAATATTTTTTAAAGTAGATCTGCAAATTTAAAGCTATTCAAAATCAACGGTATTGCAGGGATTTAGCCGTAGCAATGCGTCGCAAACTCGGCGACTGGTTTCGAGTTGTTCAGCTACTGAAAAGTGGCTCCACTGCTGGAAACGACGCATTACTCGAGGAAGCTTGGAACGCGATTGGAGACTACTTCGCAGATCGACAAAAATGGTAGGCCTACAACCGCAAAACTAATAATATAAACTTTTTCTCGTTTTTCGGGTACGGTTAGGCTTTTAGATTTTTCTTTTATTCACTAGGGAATCTGCTGTAAAATATTACGAGCAAGGGTCCAATCAAGAGCGGCTAGCTGAGTGTTATTATGCATTAGAAGATTACGCAAAATTGGAAACGTTGGCCAACGATCTGCCTGAAGGAAACAAATTGCTATCTGTAAGCGTGCAAAAGCTTGTGTTAAAGCTAATACAGTAATCAATAGTTTAAAACTACTGATAAATGAAAATTATTATCTTTTGTCATAGGAAATTGCTGGAATGTTCGCAACACTTGGGATGTGTGAACAGGCAGTGGCAATTTACATCAAAGTGAGATTCATATTTTGTTTTGTTTTTTTCAAATTCACTAGTTTAGATGATTCGATCGAAACTAGGCGTTGTGATTTGATTTTTATCTATTATTTGTTTGCGAATAGAATGGCAACACAAGTGCAGCAATCGATTGTTGTATCTCTCTGCACAACTGGAGCAAAGCCGTCGAACTGGCAGAGCGCTTCAAGATTCGTGAAATCGAACCTCTGCTCGCCAAATACTCGCAACACCTGCTCGAGAAAAACAAAGTCTTGAGCGCCGTGGAGCTTTATCGCAAAGCTGGCGGTTTCATTGAAGCTACTCAGCTTCTCTACAAGGTACAACGCACGCTCTTCTTTCTTTCTAAAACTAAACTTTAAAATGTGCTATTAAAATTCTATTTTAATATACAAGATTGCAAAAGATGGCGGAAAAAAGAAAGAGAGTCTTTTGCACATGAAGAAGTTATACGTG
Source organism: Polyzonium germanicum (assembly GCA_034700265.1). NCBI lineage: Eukaryota > Metazoa > Arthropoda > Diplopoda > Polyzoniida > Polyzoniidae > Polyzonium > Polyzonium germanicum. The sequence goes on from JAQIYI010000174.1 coordinate 1,652, forward strand.
CTGGCTGGCATGCTCGTTGAGGAACATCGTCGAAGTCGGCGGACAAAATCTTCGAATAGACAAGTAACGTCGATGATCTCTGGTCTTCTCGAAGAGGAATCTCTGGCCTCATCCGTACCTGGCGACAAAACTTTGGACAGTGCCTGGCAAGGAGCTGAGGCGTATCATTTTTATTTGTTGGCTCAGCGCCAATTGTACGACGGTATGTTTTTTTTTACAAATTAGCTAGTATTTATTTATTTTACAAAATCCGATATTTTGAATTTTTGTTTTTATTTGACAAAATGTGCTCGGGCCTATATTTTTTTTTTCAAATATTAAGGCTACTTTGAAGCTGCGATGAAAACTTCACTCCACTTGCAGGATTATGAAAACATTTTGGACCAAGAAGAGATTTATCTTCTTCTTGGTGACGCATTACTTTGAATATAAATGACTTTTAAAAGGATCTATATTTAATAGATTTACTCACGTACGTATATTTCAGCATTGGCCAGCAGTGCTAATCGAGCGTTTGGCACCTGTTCGAAAGCGTTCATTAAGCTGGAGTCGCTGGAAGACATTCCGATGGAACGCCGAGAGATCTACGAAAATATCGCGATGGATATTTTTGTCAAGTGCGTCCTTTTGTCTATTTTTAATGAAGAATCATCAGGAACTAGATTTGTGAAACGATATCAAGCATATTGTTTTTTGTTTGTTAATAGAAACTCTCCTAGGGACAACGTAACCAATCAAGTGGAATGTCCCACTTGTAGTGGGACGATGTTGGACTGGTAAGAAGAAATTGCGCAAAATCCAAGCGTAATTCGATAACTAATAAAAATTATAATTTAGTCTTAATTTATTTCAAGGTGCAATTTGTGTCCAAGCTGCAACAGCAAGTATCCGCTGTGTACGGCGACCGGACGTCCATTACTGGAACCAGAAATGCGTTGGACGTGCCAGCGATGCAAACGATGTTCCAGCACACAGGAAATGGCAACGCGAAAGACTTGTCCACTGTGTCATGCCTCGGTTTCATTATGAGCTCTGAACTTCAGGAACATCGATATTGTGTGCCTCATATTTATCAAGTTAGAGATTATTTTTATTATGTTTTTTAATTTTTTTTTTTTATTTATTTAACTCTTAAGTTGTAACTTAAAAATATAAGTTACAATTAACCCAAAACTTATCAATGACAGATTTTTAGAGCAAATTTATAAGCTTGCAAATATCAGAAACGTTAGTCAGATTATAATTTACCGTGGGCCGTGAGTCCCCCACATCTTGTTATCTTCCCCCTTAAGGCTAAATCAAAAGTGGTCTTCAATCTGTCTTTAATCAATTTATTAAGCAATTGGAAATATAAATAACTAGCGAAATGTCAACGTGTTGTAACAAATGAAGGTGTCCTAAATTCAATTTCAATTGAATAACAATTTACAATGTTGTTTATCCTGTTTTAGGATGCCCAAAAATCAATTTCACTAATAGCGATTGTTGTTGCAATCCCAATGCACGCACTTTGGACTATTTAGAAATAAAATAAACTCAACTTGGAACAACCACACATGATCATTGATTATATTCTCCTATCTGCATTTTGCGGACCATCTGTTCGATCGCCGCGCTTTCCAATTACTTTACCGGAGATCTTGTAATCATGAACACAAAAATAGAGCCATCATCGTTATCATTCTTATCTATTGTTATTTTATATATTCGTGATGCCATGCTAAAAGCTAGCTAAAACAGCGCAGGCCAAATCTATTGAGAAATCACCATCCATTATCCCATGCAAATATTGCAACTGGAAGATGGATGCTCGAATGACTTTTGCATAGTTTTTCGCCTCAAAATCTTCTAGTCATCATCAGTAATAATTTCAGAAAATATTATTTAAAAAGAAAAAGAAGAGAAATGGATGAACCGTCAATTATTTGTTCCCGTTACGGTGGTGGTGATGATCCCGAACTAGAAACCGTGCCTACGCTTGGACCAACGATAAACAGGTCTGCTTGTAAAATAATTACCTTCGATTCAAAGTATTTTAATTTACTCGTAGATACTTCTTTTTTATTTAGTTTTATATTTTATTTTCACAATTTATTTCGCTTTTAACAGTCCTAATTCTTGTTCAACAAAATCCTTATTGATCAAGTTGCTGCCAGTGCACATTTAAAGCTTCAACATTTTTAATGCTTGAATGCTTTTGAAAGTTTAAACGTTTAAGTTTTTATCGCAGCTTCTTACTGCGGTAACCGGTTTGTCCAGTTCATTGATAACGTGGCAACAGAGCTACATCAATAATTACTTTTTATCTATAGTTATCAGAAAATAATTACTTTTACAGAATTATCAAAGCGAAAATTTAGTGTCAATTATTTTTTTTCTACCGTAAATTAGATTCATATAGTACCCAGATTAACCAGTAAAAAAAATAGAACTCGTAAGTTAATTAATATTATTAAATACTTATTGATCCACCATAGAGTTTCGCCTTCCCAGAACAATGACGGTGTTCTTCTCCGGGCGTCGTCATTGGTCTGCGGCTCCTGCCAAACCAGCTCAACTGTCATCAAGGAAGCTCTACTTCCGGAAGAGCCTACATTTACGCCGCCTTTAATTAGTTCGTCAAAAGCGTCTTCATCGACGACGCCTTGCAGCCAATGCTCAACGCAATCGATGCCCATTCCAAAGCAGCCGGAGATCTTGTCGATGCTGCTCAGCGAACCGAACGAGCATGTGTTCAAGAAAGGAAGCGTTTACTGCGGCGTCATCATTCCCAACATGACGAACAGCTTCAAGTGCAAACAACTGGAGATGGCCTACCAGAGATATTCGGCCAGACAGCGTCAGAAGTCGCTCATCATCGTCAACGTCGTCGGCATCATCCTCAAGATCATCTTTCTGGCCAGCAGAACAGGTTCCTTCATGGCGATGGCCGCCGTTTCCGGATGCCTCATCTTACTGAACCTAGTCCTGTGCCTCGTCTCGGGCTGGTCGTACGTGGCCAACAACTACATGCATTATTTGGCCGTCATCACCTGGATCATCCTGAACGTCGAAGGTATCGGTAATTATCAATGCTCGAAATAATTCAGAAAAATTGGAACCAAATGGCCAGCATGGTGGATTTTTATTCTAATCAGGAGTGATGTTTTTTTTATTTTTCTTGCAGGATTTCTGGACCTTGGAATGGCTCTGAACTTCCATCCTGATGTTGGGGGCTACAGCACTTGGTACACGCTGTTCATAGTGTTTGTCACCTACGCCATGCTTCCGTTACCACTCAAGTGGAGCATCGCTGCAAGCACAATAACAGGAACTTTTCACCTCGCAACCAATCCAATAATCAACTATAAATATACAGACTATAGATTGTTCCGCAAGGTAGGCCTATAAAATCACTTGCAGACCTTATAAGCTTAAACGTTTTATTACTATTGTATTTTGTTTTGAACTTTGGCTTTTTTCTCTGACAGTTGGCCACTGACGTTCTGATGTTTCTTTGCATTAGCTTTGCTAGCTGGTATACAAAATTTTTGACAGATAGGTCTTCTCGAAGAGCATTTCTTGAGACGGTAAATAAATTACATTTAAATTTGAATTTAATTATATGTTTTGAATAAGTTAGCAACAAAATTATTTTATAGAGAAAAGCCATCGAGACCCGCTACAAGACCGAAAAGGAGACCGAGAGACAAGTAAGATTTTAGAAGTAAAAATTGTATTTTCATTGTACTGTGCGTGGGTAATTACCGATATTTAATTAACACAAATCATGTCTTAATTTAATTAGGAGAAATTGTTACTTTCTGTCTTGCCAAAATTTGTGGCCCTGGAAATGATGCGGGACATCGTGGCTGAAGAGTCTAGAATCGGCGCCAAACGCATGTCCGGTGAACATTTTCACAAAGTCTATGTCCATCGATTTGAAAACGTCAGGTAGGCCTATTTGAATCGCATTAAAATGAATTTAAATTTAAGAGCAATTAAATTGATTTAAAAAAAGGTAATTAAATTTAATTAATTTCTTGCAGCATTTTATTTGCCGACATAAAAGGTTTCACTGCGCTCGCCTCTCAGTGTTCAGCTCAAGAACTTGTGAACGTCCTGAACGACCTTTACGCTCGTTTCGACAGACTGGCCGATGTGGGTTCGACGGCAGCACGTTTTTTTCAAATTATTTCATTTATTAAATAAGTAATTAATGAAACAAACATTTCTTTCATGAACTTTAAAGAAAAATCATTGCTTACGAATTAAGTTGTTGGGTGACTGTTATTATTGCGTCAGTGGACTTCCAAAAGCCAGGCCCGATCATGCCCACTGCTGCGTAGAGATGGGACTAGGGATGATCCAGTCAATCCAGTATATATAGCTATTTAACTATCTAACAATTGAGATCGTCATTAAAAATATGTAACATTTCAGATTCATTCGAATATTGATTAACAAAATATATGCACGTAGAAAGATCCGTAAGCAGACTAGAGTCGACTTGGACATGAGGATTGGAATTCATAGTGGTGACGTCATGTGCGGAGTTCTCGGATTGCGGAAATGGCAGTTCGACGTGCGATCGAACGACGTGGTTTTGGCTAATCACATGGAGTCTGGCGGAATTCCTGGGTGCCTAGCATATAAAATCTTGATTCAATTGATTCAACAAGTGGAAATTCTACGTTTACGAATATATCTTTCTTATTTTCCTACTTTATAGAAGAGTGCATATTTCCAAAAAGACGTTAGAGTGTTTGGACGACGCCTACGACGTGGAAGTCGGAAATGGACATGAACGAGACACTTACTTGAAGGAGCACCAAGTGGAAACCTTCTTGATTATCAGAAAAAATCCTTTTGGAACAAGTCGACGGGTACAAATTAGCATATAGGCCTAAATAATAATTATTAGGTACCGTACCTCTAAAAAAAAATAAAATTAATGCAAGTTATTTTTTTAACTTTTTGAAAACAGATTTCTGCTTTACAGCGAAGTGTTGAGTCAATAACGAACATCTTCGAGGAAGTCGTTCCCAGAAAGACTTCGAGTTCGATGGTCGTCACCCTCTACGAGGATGGAATTGCGACCGATTGGACACCGGAACTTCCGTTCGACGATGTCAAGAATTTCATTTCTCTCTGTAGTTTTGTTTGCTTAAATTAAATGCAGCTACAGTACTGGTTAAGTTAATTTAAAAAAATGTGTTATTTAATTTTATCCTCAAAGACGAACGAGTCGTTGCGGAGCCCTGTTGATTCCGGGGTGCAGCTGAAGAGTAGACCCAAGTGCAAGTGTAGCGCTACAAAGAGCGAAGACGTGGACAATCTGATGGACAACTGTATAGAAGTTGAGTCGAATCGTCGAATGCGGAACATAAACATGTATCCTGGGACGCTGACCTTCAAAAGCCCTGCGAATGAAGAAAAGGTATATTTGTCCGAGCGAGCGAACGAAGTTCAATTAGCTGACTTTTTTTCCGGGCGAACTTGCATAATTTTTTATGAATGGACTAAACACATTTGTTCCAATTGAGTTTTAACGTTTATGGCGGGATTATTCAATCAAGTGATCTTATTTCAATTTCAACAGTTCAAAGAGTGTCGAGACGACATGTTCAAATGCAACAATATGTGCTTCATGATCATCTGGCTATTCATGGTAGTCTGCTACGTCATCTACGCTCCACAGTAGGTTTACCAATCATTAATATTCTAACGCGATGGTGATTCAATGTTCCTTATCGTAATTGCAGGACTCGATTGAGTTTGACGGCCGTGGTGATAACCAGCGTCCTTCTGATGTGCGTATTTTTAGTCATTATGTGCGAAGAAATGCCTTGGCTTCCCTCACCACTGAGACACTGTTCCACTACTATCACACATTGCTACTACCGGAGGAATGTCCTCACTTGCATCGTCATGACCATCATGTGTATGGCTGCTTCGTCGTCCATCGTGAGTCCATGCATGCAGTATCGTACATAGTGATCGAACTGGAAGAAAATCAATCAAACGTCTTTTAACAGATCGTGTGCAACTACGAGAACGAAGTTGACGGGTCCGCTCAACCTTGGTTCCGCAACTCCACTACACCAAACTGCCGCTGGACTTCCGCAAACAAGTCGGCAAACGGTGGTCCAACATACAACGCTTGCGACTTACCGGAAGTACTGATTAATTAATTTGATATGTTTGCACGAGTCATCAACAATATTATACTGTAGTTACAATTATAAAAATCTAATGTCAACTTATTTTCCTATTTTCCAATTCTATTTCGAAAAAGTATTTCGTTTACATTTGGATCATGACTATGGTGGCTTGCGCAGCTTTCTTGCGACTCAACTACATCTTGAAGACTCTCATTCTCTCCATGTCCTACACTTTCTACATAATTCTGATCACAGTCTTCTTCAAGCCCTTGTTCAGTAGAGCCAACACATGCATGATCGTGTAAGTACAATTGGAACATTTTACAATTTCGGGTATAGTTGCTCATACATTTATCGTTAATTATAACTGCACTTTACAATTGATTTTAAGAGACTCGAGCATCCAATTGAGCACCAGAGCTGTTCTCCTCATCGCTCTATTCTTTGTCGAAGTTATTTACCATGGAAGACTTGTAAGCAAAATTATGATATTTACGAGTATAAAGCACAATTATTATTATTTAAACAAAGTAACTTTGATTTTTAATTAACAAGCTTTTGATCACTCTAAACATGAACTTGATTAAGTAAATATAATGAAGTCTTTGCTTACTTCCAAGGTCGAAACAGCTGCCAGGTTGGACTTCCTGTGGAAATCGCAAGCTCACACGGAACTACGCAGCATGGAAGAACTGCGTCACGTGGGTAGACAATTAATGAACTCAGCAATAAGCCAATAATGAATAGATAATCACCTACACTCCGTACTTGTATAATGGATTTTTTTGAATTAATTGATTGTATTTTACCAGTATAATTGCCAATTCCTGAAGAACATCTTGCCCGATCACGCTGCGAGGCACTTCCTAGCTGAGGATTGGAACAACGACGTAGATCTGAATCTCAATTAATTTGACGATCAAAGATTTATAATCGATTCCTGAAATTAATTAAGTTTATTTTTTAAGCAACTCTATTCTCAGTCGATGGAGTGCGTGGGAGTCATGTTTACTTCAATCGCCAACTTTCCAGAATGTTATTCAGAGGATGTCAATCAGGGACTCCAAAACATCAGACTCTTGAATGAGATAATCATCGATTTCGATAAGGCCTGTTAAATAATTATTTATTTTTACAAATGCATTGCTTGTTTTATTTATTTTTAAGTAAATATACATGTTTAGTTAACTATGATTTTTGAGATTTCTTTTTAATTAATTCCAATTTCAGTTGCTTGATCACGGACGGTTTGCCTCAATTGAGAAGATCAAGACAGTTGGCCACAATTATATGGCCGCTTCTGGTCTCAATCCAACCTACGTGAGTATACTGTCAAACGCGTTAACCTGCTTCACTATAAAAGCTACGGTAGCTGTATTTAAACAAATTAACTTTTGTACCGCTATGTTCCTGGCTACAGGAATCGGAAGACGGTCGTTGTTACAAACACCTGTGTACTCTAGTGGAATTCGCGTTTGCAATGAGGAAGCTAATGGAGACAAACAGACACTCTTTGAACAACCTTAAACTGCGCATAGGTGAGCGATGTTTGTACGCTTCAAGAAAAATACCAAAAGAGGGCTTTTTCTCAAATGATAATTGATTCACGCCAGGCATTTGTCACGGACCTCTGGTTGGAGGCGTGATCGGATCTAAGATGCCAGTCTACGACATCTGGGGCAACACAGTGAATGAGGCTAGTCGCATGGAGTCTACAGGGTGTACCGATTGTATCCAAGTGCCTGAGAAAACTGCCAAAGTAAGTATTTTTTTTTATAGACACCAATATGGATATTTTTAATTTCAAGTGTAACAAAGTCCAAATACAATTAGTGGAAACCATTTGTCCGCATACGCACAGGTGCTTCAAGAATGCGGCTACGAAGTCCAACGTCGCGGACTGATCGCCGTCAAGGGCAAAGGTGAAATGGTGACTTACTTTGTTCTGGGCAAAGCAAAGACGAGCATCAATCCGTTGGCGGTGCCGACAAACCAGAGTCCAGGACTCGCCAACGTAGTCTACAACATGATGCAAGCACATCGCAGGCGCAACACAACCAAAGACGTGTGTTACACGCCGAAAACGAGGATGGCTAAAAGTTTCAAGTTGACGCAACGCGATTCTGCGTCCAAACAATCGACAATCCGTTCGAAAATTAATCTATCCTATCCGGACATAAAGACGTTAAGCTAAATATGGCAATTCACAAAAGAACATGATCAAGTAAGATCAATACACTTATTTACGAATAGCTATTTTTATTGTTTCAAGTACATGTATTTATAGCTAGTGATGTCATTAAATGATTCATTGGCCATCCGAAGGCATGCTTCTGATGATGTCGGAGTCCCCTAAAAATAATTTCATAAATGAATATTTTTATTTAAGTTGTCGCGGATAAATCAATAGCGTTTCTATTCGTACCTGGATCAGTGATGCTCAGTGTGCAAACTCGGAAGTACTTTCCGCATGCAGTGCCTAGCTCGATGTTGTTGCCGGAATAATGATGGACACCTGTCTTTGCCAGCATGGCGTAATATTCAATTTCACTTTTCCTGCAAGGTAACGTAAGAGATATTGAAGATTTTGTTTAGGTACAGTAATAAGCTCAAACCTACTTATGACAAATTAAATCGATTAACAGCTTAAAGGGAACGCGCTTCTGCGATGCGTTCGAGTTTGTCCGGACACTCAAGCAGGCGTACTAGCCTAATTTAAGTCTAAGAACGTTCTGTGGGCACCTGAGCGGAGGCGTGTTGTTAGCTATGATGACCAGTTTGGCCTTTCCCTGTCGAAGGGTCTTGAGCGTCTGCTTGTAACCCAGATTGTATTTACCCGACTTCATGACCAAGGCCAGCCTGGAGTTGATGCTCTCCATGGCCTTTTTCTGAAGAACAAACAAAAACAATATTAAGGACTGCATTTTCGATGCAATATCACCTCAAGTCACACCAGAACGGCTTTCAACCAAATCGACCACGTTGTCGTGGATTAGGCCTAAGTAGGCTTACTTACCGCTTTCTTTGCGGTCACCATTTTGAATGATTTAGCGTTTCAACTCAATCGCTGAGGTTAGTTAACTGTTAAAGACAAAACATATTATTAATATTGATGTGTATTTATTATTTTTCAGGCGGAATTTGAAGTCAAACGCCGAAAAATCTACAGCAAGAAGCTTACCTCGTTCTCCAAGAAAATGGCGGCCACAAAATGGCAGCAACTGACGTCATAGGATCAGATAATGACGTCATATTTATGCTCGCGCGCATAATACATCAGGGGGTAAGTGAGTTCGTATCTTGGTGACAGATATGATTTCTTTTTGTTCAATTTTCATTTCGATTGTATTTTTTTTTCGTTGAATGCAATCTTTCGCTTCAGAAATATTTCCGCATGCGAAAAGGCTTCACAACTTAAGATAAAATCTTATTCGACACAAACCTCCCCCCCCTTCCCCCATTTGACATTTGGCGCGCTTCATTTCCGGGTTTTTTTCAGCTACATTTCCGGTTTGCTGCAGAGGGGTGCCAAAACTCGCGCATGCGCGAACTTTTAAAAAGGGCGTGGTTTGAAAATACGTCATGGCGGATGCAAACGTATGTAAAATGCGTATAAATAATTATTTGGTACATTTAGCTTAGTTTAATTAATAGTCAAATTTTATGTTTTGAAACATAAATAATAGGCCTAAATATGCCTACACACAAATATAATTAAATATGAAAGATAAAATATTAAAGATGTAAAAGTGAAAAAGAGTAAAATTACCACCGTTGGCATAGGGCACTGAAGAACTTGCGTCCATGATGACGCGCGACACGCCCATTTATTTTCGGTAAACCAAGATGGCGTAAAATGGCGCTACCTTATATTCTATATACCTTGGTTTGCCGCGCTTGCTTGTAGCTCGATGTTGTGTTTTTTTTCCGTTGTTCGCTCGTCGATCGCTCGGAGCATCGTATGGTGTGCTTTTAAAATTCTTCCGTGTTGGACTCCTTGTTGTTTTTCTTTCCGCGGAAATCTGCAAGGCCGCCATGGTCTTCTTCACTGAGAATGCGAAGAGAAGGAAGAAGAACGTACGTTTGACATTCACGGTGAGCTTTCGAATTTGTACGCCATTTTTTTTTGTTCAGCCTGAAAGTGTGCAGAGTGCCGCACAAAATGCGATTAAGCACAAGATTATTTATTAGGCCTATGCGAGGCTTATTGACCCCTTATTGACGTTCAATCAGCTCATATCTTATTCAAATTTATTTTGTAATAATTTTGCTCACGGACTTACGGATCAATTTGGCACGTCCGCACGTGCACACTTGTAGGGCTGTAGGCTCGTGTGCTCACGAGTCACGACGTACGAGTCAGGGAATGACTCAGTTACGCTAGCTCAAACTCAACTCTGTTAAATTTTATTAAGAGTTGAGGTTGAGTGCAGGTCACGCCAGATTTCTCAGTTTGCATTATAGGCCAACTAGCTAACGTGCCGGCCCGTGCGTGATCTAGGTAGGCCTACCTACATAAACTAATTAATGTAACTCATGTCATCCTCACGTACATTACATGTAGGCCTACAAGTGCATTAGTACAATGTAGCCTACATGCGAAATGGTTGAGCTTGAGTGGACCTTGAGCGTCTTAACTGAGTGTTTGCTTGCCAGCATTGCTGACTGCAGGTAGGCCCAACGAGCCTCATTCGTGTAGCCTATAGTGTTCCGTACGCCGGCCAAATTGGTTCTGTTCGCATTGGCGAACAGGGGAAGGCCCTAAATCGCTTAATAGTAATTTCTGCAGCGTGGTCCAAATTAAATTGGATAAACCTAGTATGCTTAGGGCCCTAGGCTATAGCTACTGGGAATATTAATTGTAGGCCTATAGCAGACGTCCTTTTAGTCGTCCAAATTGCGAACAGCTTTACCTCTTTTTATAGGCCTTGCCTGCCAGTACATACGAGTATAATCAGTATATTTACTCTGTTTTAATTTGTTACAGATTTAACGAGATCGACTTAATGGACCTAGGCCTATTTGTTTGTGACGCCTAGTTTCTGAAGTTTGAAATTCACATCCACCGTTCCAGGCGCACTAAAGGTTTCAACGTTCAACGCAAAGTTATATACACAAGATTTAACCGAAACGATCAGTCGGTGAGACTATATACGCTCGTATATACATGTAAGTCTTTCTTCCCTGGAATAAATTTGCTTTGAAGGAGAAGGCATGATAAATTTAATACATGTAGGACCTTGCGTGACATCTTGGGCGCCCGTTTAAAATATTAGGAAGAGGCTTAATGACCCCGCGGGTGGAAACACCGTATACTCCGCTTTAAGCATGCAAGGTTATAAAAAAAATTATGCAGCAGGTTTGCTGTTGCTTGAAATTTAGGCAGCATTGTGTTTTCTTTTTGGGAATTTCTGACAATAGACTACGCAGGGCTACAGTTGCAAAAGTGCAAATAATAGCATGTGTAGCTTTTTATCTTATGCGAGCATACTTTGGTGATTTTGTTTTTTTGGCGTTTAGGCCTACATTTTAACGTAGGCCTATTCTGAGACCAAGGTTGCCAAGAAAAGCGCGCAGGATATTTGGAAGGAAATTCATAACCTTCCGCTCTCCCACTTTGGCCTCCACTAACCCGCTTACGTTAAATATTGAAATCTATAATAGGCAGGGTCTAAATATAAGTTAATAACTTTAATAGGACTCAATTAGGCGTAGCTCTATCGTAATTAAGGCTAGGCCTTAATTTTTAACGTAGGCCTAATATTTCTCTATGAAGCTAGAATTCCTGCAATCTGCGTGGAGCGGTGCTTCAATGAGTTACCTCATACCGAGTGCAGGAAAATTGTAAAATTGACAAACCTTGAAGATAAAAATGAAAAATGCGTCATGTTTGTAAATACATGTAGTCATGCATAGGGAAGAGGCGTGTAGCCTATTTTATGGCGAGGAGTGCCATTAAACTGATAAGTTCCAGTGCATACCCTAGCAGTTTGTCATTCAGTTTTCATTACCGCATAAAAGGTACGCGTCAACGCACCTAGCCTGATAGATAAGATGACTGAATTTCTTGAACGGGACTTTGCGAACTGCGGTGGCCCGTTAATGTCGCTTTCAATATTTTGGAGGTAGGCTACGTACGCTAGCGAAAACATTAATCATTTTAAATTGTTTAAATTGATACTAATCAATAGGCCTAGGCGGATTGGCCTAATAATTATAGCCGAGGTCTAATCATCCTTGTAAAGTAAGATATATTTAGGGATTTTCGACCTAGTCCTAGCTCAATGTAATTCAAGTCATCGTTGCCATGCTTACTCGAATTACATTGTAGAATCGACGGCTACAATTATTGACAACTTATAATTAGGTCTGGCTTGATTTTTAGTTTCAATAAGAACGTTTGTGACGTTAATTAGAACTAGGTCGAGGTCGACTGATGCTTATAATCATTAGAGTGATCACGCATTAGGCAGCTTTTCAGGATCAAGTCTTGGCAGTTATTTAATAATTTTCTCAAGCAGAATGCTAATTTGCATTGGCTAGTTTACGATTCTGCGCAGCGTAACGTAGCGTGCGTACATTTTACGTAGCCTACGATACGTAGCAGGCACACTGCCATCGAGTGGGTAAATAATTAAACGTTGCAGGAGTGGATCTCAAGCAGCTAAAGAAAAAGATGAATCCGCATGACGTGGAAGGATAATTTGGGCATGAAGTATTGAGAAGAACCACGCATGGAGTTGCGATGATAAAATGGCCGCCAAATGACGTCAAAACGTACATTCACGTACGCGACGCTGCGCAGAATCGTAACCCAAGAAAGAGCACTATTGATTGGATTGAGATCAAACGTGGGAAGAGAAGGAGGAGGACGTGTAGGGGTTCTCCATTGAAAGTGAGAGCGGTCGTAGTGAATACACGCTGAGCTCTCATGTCTGCTGACGTATGATGCCCACTTTAATTTTGTATAGCCTGGCACTGGCACTTAATCGATAATGCACATTGATTGCTTTCAGCGAGCATCTGTGCGGCGCAGATGGGATGTTTTTTTGTTTAAAAAATGAAACTTTGTCGGCCTAAGCCTACTGTTTCAAGTTGGAAAGAACATCGGAGAGCAGCGATGCGATAATTTATTCGTAGGTTAGGTGTGCGTAAGACTAGTATGAGAAATAGATTTAAAAAAACAATTTTAAAAATCAATAGAATTGGCCACAGAGGTAAAGTTGGTTTCACATTGACGAATTTTGCTGAGAATTTCGGTTAAATTAAGGCATGCAAAGATTGCGAACCCTTCAATGCCATCACGTGACTACTTTTCTTGAGTTCTCTATCATACTTACTTTACTTAGTGGTGAAAAAATGACCACGTAATTAGTATGCATTCGAATATAGTTTTATTTTAAAGGATAGAATTATAAATGATAGGCCTACAGATGATGCGTTTTATGATGGTCCATGTGAATCCGGCTTAGTTGTTAAACATTGTTATAGGCCTACTATTTCGGTATTGCTTAGTTATCGATAAGTCCACTATATTGACTGCTTTGCGGCTTGCGCGTTGTAGTGTACGTCTGTGTGCGACCGTTAAATCCAATTACCAATAATCGATTTTATATAGGCCTATGATAGGACTACGATTGGGACAGATGAGACAGATCGTGAGATTCGTGACAAATAATGCAGTGTGCCATGCCCAGAGTCCACAAGTGTGTGTTATCGACTTTTATCGTAGGCTACCTCCAGCCCGAATGGCCATATTCACCGCAAAACATTTCCAAATAGCACGGTATCCGTTTATACCTGACGACGCGTGGCAGTTAAGCCTATAATCATAGGCTTACCGGTATATAGGCCTAGTGTTACATTCTTAAAGTGGGCATAATGTATACCGCTACAGGTACAAGTAGCCTAATCTCGTTCATGATTCATGAAATTCATGAATCATGAATATGTATCGCGATAATTGGACGTAAACAACTCTAGCTCGTCACGAGCTCGCATTATTAATTCGTTGAGCAGGCCCATTTGCTTTTGCCGTTCCTTGCTTAGACCTAATGCTTACTTGTGATTACATTCGCGCGTGTTTGTTTTGAGTGTGCGACACGACAACATTGAAATAGACTGGTAATTTTTTTGACGCAGAAACGACAATGATCTTCGTACTGATATGGAGAACCTTCCCGTGACGCCGCCACCTTTGCCTCAAGCGAGCAGCGATCTTAATTCACATCACCATCGCCACGGTCACCACCACGGACGCAACAACCACCACGGCCAACGCCAGCTGTCCAGTCCGAGATCGCTTTCTCCGTCGAGACCAGCTCAACGAGGAGCGACGGTCCCTCAACTGCTGCCCCCTCTGTCTCAACACCTGTCCGCGTCCACCTCCAACACTCTGCCGGCTGTCCTGCCTGGCAGCGCTCACCACCATCTCTCATCATCCAACAGGCATAATGTGAACACTGGGTGAGTTAATTCTATGCTGCATGTATGTGTGTGTGTGTGATAGTGACAATTCTACATCGAACTGTTCTATTTGTATCGATGTAGAATTGTCACAATATAGAACGACGAATATCTATTTTTTAATGCTATAAATATATGTAGTACGTAAAAGGCTCAGCCTTTTTTGATAAATATGGGCATTTTTAAGCAGTTCTACCGCCCTACCCAGACCTACGCCTGGGTATTCAATTCATGGGCATGACGCTGTCTTTTTTTTACCTTCACGTTGGCAATTTTGGCATATATATATAATAATAATATGTAATAATAATATGTAATAATAATATGTACAAATTGTGCTCGTAACGGGTATGCAAAAAATGCTAGAAAACCTTCTAAATATGGCATGCTTATCCGGCCTTTATTCCTTACTGTGCCGCGTTCACGCAAGAAACAAGAACTTGCGAGACTACCTTGACGTGCTTGTGGGAACGCGTTACTTTGGTAAAGAAATTCATCGCCTAGGACTAGGCCTAGTTGCAAACTTCATAGTTGCTCGTGCCAACTAGCCTAGCTATTTAGGCCCAAAGTAAATGTTTATGCATTTTTTTTATTCCTCTCGCTTGACGAAGTTTTTATGGAAACAAGCGACTACTTGCCACACTTTTAAGAACGGTTTGTTTGCATTGTTTGGAAATATGATCCCATGCGGAGAGAGAAATTGATGGGAGGCGGGCTGGGTGTTGACGGTGTACTTAGGAATTAAGACGACATGCTGACGTAAGACCGTAATCCACTAATCCCAGACTGACCTTAGGATTTGGACGAACTTCAAAAATCAGTTTCTATTAATTTCATATTCAATGCGTCATTCGAAAGTCTTTGTTGGGTATGAATTGTGTATGTTATTGTTGTTGTTGACGTTGTTGTCTGCCAATCTTTAGTCGTCTTGACGTGTTTAAATTTGCGTAACGCAAATGATGATTGAAGAAGTACCGATGTATGGTTGCTTTATTTTTATACTTAATAAATCATAGAATTTGCGTCTATAGAGGCTTTTTGAAGGACTTCTGGAAACTCAATAGGGCATAATGCTGTTGAAAGAAACCATAGGCCTATTCTTTTGCTTACGTTCGTATGTTTGTCATGGTTGATCTGGGATTAATTGAAGCTTTAATGGGGGAGGATTAATAAATAGGTACGCCATGATAATTACTTTTATAGGCCTAGCCTTCTAGTGTCCCAAATAGGCTACCCGAGCGAATATATGTATTTTTTGAGTTGGGCTAACCCCGTTGTCGTTTTCAACTACTCTAGGCTAGGCCTAGATGTAATTAATGGTTATATCCCTTTAAGTATGGCTTGATCTAGGTCTATTTTTAATTAGGCCAAGTTTAAATATTAATGAAATGATTTCAAGGGTTGCACACAATGGTTTCTGATTATCGATCTTGCTGATGCCGATTGCCAAGAGACTTCGTGCGATAGCTAGGGAACACTGAAAATATGAATTTGTGGCTCTCATATATGATTCTAAAACTGTCAGTTGAGCTACATATAAGCTTACATGTGTCTAAAAAAAAATCAGAATATCCTAATGGGCGGGGTAGCGATTTAACGTGCGATTTGGCGCGATTAGCGATTTTTCTCAAAGGCTTCTATGAAGAAAATTGCTAATTGGCCTAGCGCCAAACCACACGGCAAACCAGCTTAACTTTCTAACCGGAACGAAGTATTACAGTCATTTAAACCTATTCCTGGTTCTGCTTTACATGTGATGGACTTGATCATCTTCCAAGTTCCCATGGATGCCATCACGCCCAGGAACACATGGTTTATATGTAGGCCTATGTTTTGTCGAATTTTCGTTGAACTTCAAAGTTTGAGGATTCTTCTTTTGGTGCATTTTTGTTTTGTATTTTTGTTTGTGACTAATTTGTCATCCCCCCTCGTCGAACCAAGCTCCCATGCACAATATTTGTCAATCTGTGATGTCCACATGTCATTCCGCCAGCCACGCATCGATGTTTGATGTAAACTAATTATCTTCTGCAAACAATTAGGTCTGCACTATAGAAATGTTTTCTAAGTCCTAATTACGAGGGCGTTTCGAATAGACAAATAGACTATCTGCTCAGGTGGTTCCAGAGTAAACTGCATTGGTGGTAAACAATGAACATATCAGTTATCAGTTGGTACACGAAGCAAAAATTAAGGCATTGACATTAATCAAAACATGTTTCCGCAAACCTACGCCTTTATATTTAGGCGGAACCTAGGCTATATACTACATAACCTAGGCTGTAACGTTAATTTGGTCTCATTGATTTAATTTTTTTTTCTTATTCTGGATCTCTGGTTTTTTTTTGCTTGTTTTTTTTTCTTCTTCTACCTGGAAGTGTCCGCCATTTTGTTTTGTTTTTTGTTTCTAATGAAGTCATGATTCCTTTTCATTGTTAGGTCCCTATCATCATCATGATAAGTCGACACCTTAGTCTTCCTGGGAGGTGAGTCCCATCGAGCGATACTCAAGCAAAACGTCTCTCTTTTCTAGGGAACAAACGAATATTTCTATATAAAAAGAGTCGTTTAATTTTTACTGGTTTTGCCACGCATTTTTTTTTCTATGTGTGTCAATGTCATTAAGCTACTATATAGAAAATCTCGTTTCTCATGACACCCACACAGTCGAATGTGGTTATTGGAACGCCGTGGACACTGGGCACTGTGGGCAGTTCATGGACAGCAAAATAGAAAGAGAAAAAAATATCAAAATGGTGTCATGTGAAACGAGATTCACACCTTGCAATTCAACTTCACTGTTTGTTTCTTCAGTTTTCTTCACCTACATACGTTTTTTGTTACTTTTGTTTAACTTTTGTCTTGTCTTGTCATGTCTTGTTACCGGAAATGTTTCTTTTTCGCCGATTGCTTTGACTTTTGTTTGTTAGGCCTGAAGGAAGACACAGTCTGGTGCAGATAGAGGAAGAAAGGAAGGCGTCTGAGAATTGTCACAAATCTGCAGATTGACTCAAGCTTGGACGACTCAAGCCAGGCACGTGAGAATTTCCATTGAGTTACAAGCACATCATCGATTCATCATGCAAGCAAACTCACGCGTGAGAACTCCCATATAATAATGAACTACGCAACTCACTCACTGGAGATTTTCACGAGCTTTTTGCTTTTGCCTTTAGTGAGTCTTGAGTCAGTGGAGAGACTGGTGACAACTTATATGTTTTTGCAGACGCCTTCCTTTCACCTTTGAACCTTCCACAACTGAGCTTTATCTTTTAGTCAATTGTAGGCTAGAGCACTTCCGGGTTAAAACTAACCCTGTAGTTAACACTGAAATATGATGAGGAAAAATCTAAATCACATGCAGTAAGTTAAGCTCACAAGCCACTGGCAAAGTTCAAAGTCGCAGACATGTTATAAACTTGCACGACTCAGCATACTACAGTAGAGGGGTAGGAGCTAGGCTGATGGTTTAACCTTTAAGTTCAGGCTCTCTATGCCAACTTGTAAGTAATAATAATTAGTCGTCTGCTTTTGCCCACTATAGCTGGGGCAGAACGGTGTAATGTGTAAACAACTAAACATGTTTATTTATGTTTTCCATTGTTTCTCGTTGATTTAGTTTCGTTTGTTTTTTGTATTTTTTTTTTAGAAATGTCTTGAGTTTAGACTCTACTTTATAGTCTGCTGGCCTACGCTTTTTGTTTCTTTCTCAGGGGAATATCCATTAACTTGGGTAGGCCTACAATGTAGGTATACAGATTAAAGGACTATAGTTACAGTCAACACAGGCTCACAGTATAGAGAATGCCACAGTATGGCAGCCCTATCAGGCATTGTTACATCCATCCAATGTAAACACATCTAGACACACGCACATTCTTCCATTGTACTCGTACACTTCTAGGCACAAGTTTGCTGTTGTTTGTAATAAACATGTAGTATCCCTGCCTACATGTAATATGTGCTCTACGTAATTCACTCAGACCAGACATAATTATATTAATGAATCGAGCATCAAATTCAATTACATATGTAGGCCTACACGAACGAGTAAATATAGCAAACCGAGCGACGTAGGCCCATTTACACGCGTCCGCTTAAAAGTACGTCTTGCCTTACAGTGTATTATGGCCACTGTTCCGTTTTAATTTACTTTGGAACCCTTTGAGGCCTATTCATTTTGTGTGTTTTGTAGGCCCTGTTTGTGTGTGTGTGTGTGTGTGTACGTTTGGGTCTACTTTATGACTGCCATGTTGATTTGTTAACGTAGAAATTGTTTTCTTAGCCCATGCCACTTTAAGGAAATATATAATGTACATAGGCGTATGTTGGCAATTTGCAAGTGTGCTATCAAAACAATGAAACAGCACTTTGAGTCACACTAGAACACATATATAAAAGAAAATCTTTTTTTTAAATACAAGCTCCACTTCTTAATTTCTAGCATGGCATTAGTGCATCTATCGATTGATCATTTTGATTAATTACACAAATATGCATATGATGGAAGAGCTTTCAGTTGTTATCTTCATCTTATTCTATTTTTATATTTATTTTTGTTGAAAATGCATTAATGATGCTGTGTTTAGGAAACGAAGCGAGCCTCTGATAAGTCGAGCTCGACGGCGCAGTCCAGTTCCGATCCGCAAAGAAACTTCCGGTGGAGAGGGATCGTCAGCCTCCTTGCAGATTCCTCCTTCGTCTCAGCAACAGCAGCAGCAGCAGCAGCAAACGCCGTCGGCGATAAATGTCGCTCAGGGAGCGACTTCGACGCCGGTCGGAAGTGTGGCTTTTTCGTCTCATCACTCCAGATCTACTCCGCAGCCCAACACGTCTTCGCAGGAGGAACAGTACATCGTGTTCGGCGCCGACGAAATCGATCTTGTACGGATTCGAGCTGGTTATATCATTACTAATCCTAGCTCTTTCTCCAGACTGACTGTTTAAAATGAAAATATCTTCTTGTTCCAATTAAAGCCGAATTTCGAGTCAACTGCCAATCTATCCAACAGCAGCAGCACCGAATTCCTGAGCGGACATGGTTTGGACGACGCCGTCGATTCTGGAAGCGGAACTCCAGACCTTCAACGTACTCGAGCGGCCATTGAACACATTCACCAGAAGGTGCAACGAACAAAGGACCAAATTGGCGTTGAGCAAAAGGCCCGAGATGGTAAGAAATGATAAGTGGCGTACTGTATAAAATTGAGGTAAATGATTTAGGATTCAAATAGGCCTATAATGTGTGTGTGTTTACCATTTCGATAGAAAACGTGAATGAATATCTGAAGTTGGCTGGTAACGCCGACAAGCAGCAACTGCAACGCATCAAGAATGTCTTCGAGAAAAAGAATCAGAAATCGGCGCAGACCATTTCGCAGTTGCAAAAGAAGTTGGAGAACTATACGAAACGAATTCGCGAACTCGAAATGCATGGCCTCAGTAGTCATCACAGGCCTGCGAAGGAGGTCATCAGAGATGTCGGCCAGGGACTCAAGTAAGAGCGTCTCCAATAAATTTATTTATTTATTTAATTCGTTTGGCCTAAACACTCGTCATTTAATTCTGATTTTCTATTATTCGTTTGCGGTTTAATTCGTTTCTGATTTAGTTAATTTAGTATTTTCACTTTTTTTTATTATAAATTCGTAATTAATCCTTTATTTATTACTTCAGAGATGTTGGAGCAAATATCCGTGATGGAATCAGTGGTTTCTCTGGGTATGATTTATTTTGCCTATTTTATCCCGGTTTTATTTTTGTTAGCATGCCGTCTTAAGCTAGATTATTCACAACGACGAAAATTTGTTCAATTTAAGAATGCTCAATTGAAGAGTTAGTGAGGCGGCCCAAATTTAAATGTGAGTCTTGTCACTAAAAGGTTAAACGAATTTCAGTGGGGTGGTGGGAAACATCAAAGGCGGACTGTCGGGTCTCAGTCAAGTCACCCAGAATGCAGCCGAGTAAGCCAACCTGAAAGTTTCATGTTTTTTTTTGTTGTCCTTTTTTCCTCTGCGGGTTCGTTGGGAGTCTTCTGAAACCTGCGTTGTTGTGTTAAAGTTTGTCTGTGTGTCAACACCTGTAACTTAAAACTTAAAACACACTCAATGGATTCACTCGTTATAATTTTCTAATTCTTCTACAATTCACAACATTCAACGTTTTGCACGTACAATAGAAAACACCGTCTAAGCACTTGTATGATTTTTATTTGAAATTTAATCACTTAGCAATCTATTGACTCAACATTTTCTTAATCGTTTCGTCTTGAGTGTCTTTCTTCAACTCACTTGAAGTCACATTGCATGAACTCTCTAATTTGCACAGCTCAATGTTTGATGTTCATGTTTCTTTTTTGTATTTTTTCTTATCTCATAGATCCGTGATGTCGAAACCAAGAGAATTTGCGCATCTCATTAAGAACAAGTTTGGCAGTGCCGACAACATCAACTCGATGACCAATACGAGTGAGTTAACTGTAGTTAAAGCGCATAACTATTAATTTTAAATTTGATGGTATTTGATTTTATTGTGTGAAGCGTAATATCGTGTTGTTGTTTAATACAGAGTGGTTCGTTGCAGAGGCCAACGAAAATGGGGCCACGCTCGACGACAGCGATGAAAAAAATCACCATCACCACAACAGCGCCACATTTTCGCATCAGTATGAACCTGTTTTGTTTTATTTATTTATTTATCGTTTCCCTGCCTCGTCAATTTTATTTTTAATGTCTTGTTTGTGTTCAATTTCTGTAGCGCCAAGTATACGTCCGACGACGAGTGTTCAAGCGTCACCTCTGGTTCCGGTCCCACCGGCGGCACTGGAACAATGTCGAGTCCTCGAAATCAACCTCAGATAGCGACCACGGGTGGTGGTGCTGGTGGTGGCGGCGGCTTTGGCGCCGCTCACGCTCCTACCAATAGCACCGGCCTTTTCGCTTCGTCTTTTGGCGAGAGCTACTCTGGTGGTGCTGGCGAACTTTTACCCTCTTCAGTTACTGTCTGCAGTGGAACAGTTTTGCAACCGTTGTCTCACACGCACACTTTGCCACATTACGCCGGATCGCTGGACGCCGTTTTTCACGAACTGCAGGAGCGCAGAGATGAGTGCCAACGGCTGCAAGAGTACATTGACTCAATGAAGGCGAGTTTAACGCTTTCTCGAGATTATTGTTTTATCCATTTTAATGTTAGTAATTATTAATTTAATAAGCTTATTATTTATATATTTAACTGATAGATTTTTTAGTTGGTTCATTTATTTTACTCTAAAAGCGTCCATAGTTTTGTTGTTCAAAAACGGTGACGCGTAAATTCATGCGTATCCTTTTCATGCGGCTAGCTTAAATCAACCAAGCAAAAAGAAGATGAATTTGTAATTATAGTGGAACAAAATAATTTCGCAACGTTAGGCCCACATATTGCATATGCATACTATGGTTTTGCCAAATGTTGCTTTTATGCAATTTCACGCTATTTAATTTTGACTATTGTTACAATAATTCCCGCAGAGCCAATTGGGGCAAGAAGTGAATCAACTGAATCACGTGCTCGGCGAAGAACGCTATCGCTACGAGGTGAATCCTCTTATCTTTTATTATCGTAAATGATGAAAGTGTTAATGCCTCACTAATTTTTACTCTTAACTTAAAAATTCTTGTTTTATAAATTCTAATTCAAAGAGATTGGAAGAACAGATGAACGACCTCATTGAATTGCACCAGAACGAAATCGAGAACTTGAAGCAGGGAATCTCTGACATGGAGGAGAAATTGCAGTATCAGAGCGAAGAGAGGCTTCGGGACATGCACGAGATGATGGAAAGCTGTCAGACGAGGGTAATAAATGATACGTTCCTTGAACGCCTCCCCCCTCCCCCACTTTATGATCGCAGTATCAAACAAGGTATTTCCACCACACAGATATCGCGCATCGAACACCAGCAACACGAACAACAGCAGTTAGTGACGTTGGAAGGCATCGAGAACTCCAACGCTCGAGCGCTGGTTCTCAAATTAATCAACGTACTGTTGACTGTGCTGCAGGTCGTCTTGTTACTCGTCGCCACTGCGGCTAACATTCTCATGCCTTTTCTGAAGACGAGGTAACTTCATAGAAATGTATTATTTAGGCGATCAAAATTTTGTTAAAAACAAAACAAAATTAGATAAATTTCTTAATTTTAATAATTAAGTTTGCGAATGTTGAGTCAATCCAAAAACCTAAAGCTAGTAGTAAAATAATATGATTACATGGTAAACTTACTTAATTTAACTTTTGATTGTTTTTTTTTTTAAAGGGTACGCATACTGACTACTTTCTTGTTGGTATGCGCCATACTGTGTGCTATTCAGCAGTGGCGATGCCTCGTGCTGCACTTCTCTAATTTCCTACATCGATATTGGACGACGATCGAAGTGAACTGACACAAATTACAATTTTACATCGAAAGATAAGGCTAATAAGAGGTATGTTTACACCTGTGATTTAAGGCTTGCGAGAACCAGGAGATTTAGACGTGATGAAAGCCGTTTTATTTTATTCAAATTCACTTTTACCATTGGATCGTTGTTTACGCAAACAGGCACACACACACTATACAAACACTTACAATCTTACATACATACATACATACATACATACAATGCATACTAAGGCCTTAATTAATGTGCATATTATGATACGCTGGCCGCGATCTAAACTAAAATGCGACATCCTAATGTCGTAAAATGAAGGCTCTACCATCTTAAATAGATTTGCCATGGAAAAGTAAATATGGAAAGATTTTGTTTGTTCAACGTAGCTTTCGTTAGTTGATTTCTCTCCTTCCCAGTTTCCCCAAGTTATTTATTTTTTGCTTCCGAAAACTAAAAGTGATGTTCGTCATACAAGTTGGAAAAAATATTGAAGTCAATATATCGACTTGCATTATATAGGGTTAAAAGTGGACTTCCTTTAAAAATGATAATAGAGGTCTTTGTGGTCGTGCCTATATTAATATAATTCGTTTATATAAAATATAAATATGCACTACATTTGAAAACCAATTAAAACACGAGACAGATCCGTGCACACACCCCTAATATGTCCCAACAGAGACGCCATATATTTGTAAATAAGTATTTTTTCTCTACTCTTTCTCTCCGCGCGCACAATTGATCCTTGGACGGTTTTATTTCTTCCTTCTTCTAATTGTCTCAATTTTAAACCAAACCAAAAAAAAAAAATTTTTCACCATGTGTTTTTTTTTATTATTATTGCATGTTTAGAAATTTATCAAGCATGGTACACATTTTTATTTTTATGTACTGTATATATCCATAAGCCAGGTGTCACACTTGACGTACAAGTAAGCAATAACGTGTTCTATAATTAATACTTTTTTTCTTCAATGAAATTTTACAAACTAGCCTTGATTAAATTAACATAAGAATTTATAGGCATTTTGAAAATAAATTGAATAAAAACTGAAAACGCTGTGCGTTGAGTTAAGCGTTACGTCAAGTGTGAACCTTTGAGTGGGTTAATTGTCAAGTTGCAACTTCCAAGATGTAAAGAATTTACTTTCGTGATGTTTTAGAGGACAATAATTAATTAATGTATTAATTTCCCCTCTTTCAAAGTTCTTAAACCAAAGCAAAACATTCGGATTTCCGGTTCATCATCTTCCATCGGCCCCCTCCACCTTCCACACACTAGCGTCAAAAAGTACGTAGATGAGCAGTGTGAGCACCATACTTTTAATCTTTCCCCCTAGTTATTGTTAGCTCCATGTTTATTTGGCTCTCAAAACCTGGCCAGTATTTTATATATACATAATATATGTAGCAAAGTAAGCAAACGCGAAATTATTTTTTTTGTTAAATATAATTATACACACACTGTAGATACAAGTGATTCGCTACAAATGATAACGGGGGATTTAAAGAATTTACCGGCATGCGATGACGTACATTGTCGTGATCGTACTTTCGCGAATTTTCTAAGTGTAGTGGGAACATGCGAAAGTCGCTCCGCTCCTAGCACTTAATGTTAGAATAAGAAAGTCATTTAAAACAACGAAAAAAAAACTGTTGTTTTTTTTACTAGAAGGTTGCTCCACAGAGTCCACT
>JAQIYI010000175.1:0-26333 GCA_034700265.1 Polyzonium germanicum
TACCTTTGTTTCGCCATACAAATAGGGCCTACATGTTTTTATCATTTTTTTCTTGAAAAAAAATTAATTAATTAGGCTCGTAAAATAAATAAGAGCATTAAATTTCTGTAAATTTTTTGTAAAACCTGAGAAGCCTTTTCGAGTTGCTGCTGCGAATCTTCCAGCTCATGTTCGGACTTCTTTAGCTTCTCTCGTAACCTCTCGTTCTCTGATCTTTCTTCTTCGTACAACTTGGTAAAAGAAAAAAATCAAACATGAAATATTTCAAAATTACATTCGGGGCCTACAGCCTACTAAAAATAGCCTAAACTAAGAATACATTTCGCTTTTTTGAAAGTATATTAAACCTTGCATACAGTCTTAGCATGAACGTCTTCGCTAACCTTCTTGTAATCTTTTTCTCCGGCAGCTTCGTTCTGACTGACTGCACTTCCGGTCGAGCCGGCTCGACTCAGGCGTTCCGAAAGTCTAGACGGTGTTTCCGATCGACTTCCGGCCTCGGACAATGAACTGGACGAACCGTAACGCGAAGAACGATATCCACGATCGCCGATGGCCTTGACAGGATGGCAAACAAAACGATAAATATACACATGCACGTATAAAGATGCTGAAAAAACCATGCAGAAGCCACGTGAAGATCGTACTGCTTTTCACTTTATTCAGCACAAAAGTACGATCAACCGCAGCACTTTAGGCCTTAAATGTAAAGTGTCAGCACAGAAAAGCAAGCAGAAGGCTTATTTTTTTTAAAGCAATAAAGCAAGTTCCTTCAAAGAACACAAATATCTTGGAAGCAAAAATAAATAAATATGGCTTCCAGTCAAGACCTGGAACTCGTCTATAAATAGCTCGATCCTCACTTCTGAGGTCCTT
Organism: Polyzonium germanicum; assembly: GCA_034700265.1. Taxonomy (NCBI): domain Eukaryota; kingdom Metazoa; phylum Arthropoda; class Diplopoda; order Polyzoniida; family Polyzoniidae; genus Polyzonium; species Polyzonium germanicum. The sequence continues at coordinate 877 of JAQIYI010000175.1, forward strand.
CGACATGGCTTGCCAGTTGGCAGCGATGTCTGAACTCGGAAAATATCTGCGTCTCTCTTGAGACACGTACACCAAGAAAAATAGGTGCCTACGAATGTGAAAGCTAGTGGAGTGTAAACCGTCTTCACCTTTTGCACATTAATTTTAAAGGGATGGAGGGCCTGAGATTATTTTAAGCCCTAAACTGCTAAATATACATACATGTGTAGATGATTAATCAATAAAGCAATCAAACATAGTTTTCCAAGAATAAGAAATAAAAAACGGGACCAATTTCAATTGTCGACAATGAATTTTGCCTAAATCAGAATTCAAATGGACTCAATCTTACGGCCAGAGAGCCGTAACCCTCGACGGCCGAGGATCGTGCGGAGGACGGCTTGGGACTGACGGCTCTGGAAGCTCGGACCCCGGCCGAGAGTGAAGTGCCGAGGTTCACGGAGCCGAGGGGCGATCCGTAACCGGAAGAAGGAGAGGAGGAGGGCGCCGAGGACAATCCGTACGATCCGTAGGAGGAGGATCCGAGTCCGTTGAGGTAGGAGGGCGGTTCGTAGACGGACGACGAAGCCGCCGCGGCGGCGGCCGACGAAGAACCGTAGGGACTGGTGTAGGAAGAGGCCGAAGACGCAGAAGGACGCAAGTACAACGAGTCGGAATAGGAGGACATCGGATATGACGACACGCTGCTCTTGCTGGCGTACGGCGACGATCCGGAATAGGACGATCCGGAACCGACACCCGAGTATCCGGAACTCGACGGCGAGCTGGTGGAGTAGGCGGACGGCATGCTGCTCGTGCCGTACAAAGAGCTGCCCAGCGAGGACGACGAATAGGGGGACGAGTAGGGAGACGAGCTGCTGGACGCCAGAGACTTTCCGTACGGAGAAGAACTTCCAGTTCCGTAAAGTCCACTGGACGAACCGGTCGAGCTTCCAGAATACGGTCCATACATGATGGCGACCAAATGGCACAAAAAAAACCCAAAATTTGAACAAAACACTCAAAAAAGACGAACAAAGAAATGTGAGGGCCTATTGAAAGGGCAACTATCACGTAGTCCTACAAACCAAGGGCCTAAAGACTTGGGTTTAAAAGCTAGTTAGAGGGGAGAGTTGAAGACATCCTTCTAGAGATGCAGACTTTTGGTTTCGAAAGGACCTCAAGAGGACCAGCCAATCTAAGACTGGCGCGCAAACAGCGAACAATGTGCGGCCGTGTGAGTTTGTGAGTGTGTGTGGGAAGAGATCACTTCTGGAACAGAACAAATGCCAAAAAGAAAAAAAAATAGTTTGTGGGAGAAAATAAAAAAGACCAAAAATAAAAAAAAATTACAGGCAGCTGGGCCAGCGTTTCCACAGACTCCGTCAGCCAAATTTATTCGGAACAGATCTGAGTCTTCCAAGCTCAAGTCTTGCCTTTGCCAAAAATCAAGACGAAACAGTAGGACGTCTTCTTGAGGTGTGCTTGTGGGAGAGGGCAGTGGGGGAAGCAAGGCGATGAGGGTTCTACAATCTACAGGGATCATTGACGAATATTTCCCTCAACCATAGCTATGTCAAAAACAAAATAATCCTAAAGGGGAAGCATCAATTTTTTTATTCTGAGGTATTTTTTTCCGATTTCATGAAAATATTTAAAATAATTTTAACTTTGTTTTTCGCCATTCGGAATGTGAACGCTTATCTATCAATTTAAGTTTTTGTTTTGCAAAAAATCAATGTGGCGCTTCCCCTTTAATTTTCAACAGAAAAACTTCACAATTCACGCAGACAAGAAAACATTTAAATCCCTCCTAAAAAAAATCGAGGCTACTGTGGTTAATTGCCCTATAAGTAAAATAAGAAGAAAAAAAATTCTAGATTGATTAAACGTGTGATTTTTTCATCGGGGGAGGAGTTGTTTAAAGATAAATTTAGTCAAGCTGGAAACAGTCGAAACTAGAAAAATCCAATTTAGCACCAGTGAATAAAATGTAAGAGAATCCAAACGACAAAAATTAAGAAATTATATGAAAAACGCAAAAGAAATGTCTGAGAGAATGGAATAAAAATTGAAAACTATCATTTGTGCATGAAAGGAACTGCAATAGTTCTTACAAAATAGCCTAACTAAGTCTATATCGCTCGTATTTATTAAATTTAAAATAAAAACAAAAGTTGAGTCACAGACCTGTTGTTGCTGCTGCAGCTGCTGTTGGCTGTTGTCGTCGTTGTCCTTGGTGTCAATCCGATTGTCAGTTCGACTTCCGTCCGAATCAGCTTTATCACTTTCACCATCCTACACAGACGGAACAAAATCAAAAAATGTAAACTAATTAAAAATGCAAAATCTAAACCGCCTAAAATAATTAAGCATATTAATTAATTAAGAATATGCAAGAATAACCGGAAGTGGAGAAGAAGAAAGTCGGATAAGCAAAGCAACAAAAATAAATAATAATAATAATTCTCCAGCATATTAAGCAAGTATAAAACCGAACAAAAAAACTAATCCATTAAGGAAAGCCACTAGTAACTAGCAAGTCGCATGCAAATCTAAAATAAAATAGCCATTCTGTAACAGTAAGTCAAAAGCAGAAGAAGTGCAGCAACTAAGAGTATGATGGGGACAGCGGACAAATGAAAAGATAGAGAAGAAAGAAAGAAGAGAAAGAAATTAGAAAGTCAGTTGATTAAGAGTTGAATTAATCTGAAAAATAGTGGAAATTATTTGCAACAAGTTATTGATTTTGAGGGTCGATGACGACGACGAAGATCTAGCCGAAACTTACGCCGAGGTCCAGATAGACGACTCCAGTGGAGCGACGTTTCGGCCTCCTCCTTCGTTGAATGGCCGCCTGAGTTGCCTGCGACACAGCGGTGCGATTCTCGTAGTTCTCTTTGTCTTGATCTGAAGAGAAAAAAAATCATGGAAATTATAAATTAATTACACATACGTGTGAATTAAGAGAACGGCGTTTAACTAGATATGATGTAAGCATCAAAAAACCTCTAAGAGCTTCGTCCAGTAGATCATCGTCGTCAGTGATTGACGTCGGACGTTTTCTCAGCGTCACAGTTACAGTTGTCGTCGGTTCGGCGAGGGGGGCGGCGGTGGCGTCGTCGTCAACGACGCCACCGGATCGCAGTCGCCGCGTGAACACCGGAGCCATCATAGTCGTCTCAGCGGTCGTGCTTGCCGAATTCAGAAGAGTCGAATCGAGATAGCGACGGCCATTTTTGAGATCCTCCTAACAGACGCACGCACACACGCAACAAATACACACAAACGCACACAAAAAATCGAAATCTGCTCTAGTCTACATCTGGACATTGGACAATGAACTTTTGAAATTCATGCCTTACCCTGAGAAAAACTAAACAGCATGCCAGTGAACTACGCCATTGTACGCAAGTCTATTTAGTTTTTCTGCGAGTTGTCACATAAAAAAATAGTGCGAACAAACTCAAAAAAAAAAAAAAAAGGCTTGATGATAGTTTGTTCATAATTTAAGTAAGTATATTTGCTTACCCTGGCGTTGTTGACGATTGTTGGCTCCTGGTGTTGCTCGAAAGTGGTTCGTCGCGACGATCTCTGTTCGAGGTTCGATCCCGTTTGTCCGTTGTCGGAAAGCTGGCCTGCGACAAGACCGTTGTCTTTGGCGGCATTCTTATCCAGTTCGAGCGTCAAAGCGTTCGCCGCAACAACGCCGGTCTTTTGGTGTATCAGCTGTTCTGCTGATTTCAGATCTTCGAGCGTGACGCCCTGAACGGAGCAACGACACAGAATCGATGTAAATTAAAACGCTATTCCATACTGTCTTACGTCAAAGTTAGTCTTTAAACATCTTAAACAGGACGTACTTGTGTCGACCGTCGTGTTTCGCGGACCCTCTTCGCGTGAGCCTTCCTTTGAGTCTCAGATTCCTCGTCACGTACAGGCGGAACGAAAGATCTAACGTGAGAGTAATGGCGGTATGGTTTAACCTTGTTCGACCTTGACCAATCGTCTACCAACTACGCTGTATAAAGTAAAGTACTCGAGACACTACATAAAAATACCTTCTAATGAGACTGTTTGTTGTGGGCGTCGAGGGAGTCGACGATGAAGTGACGTTGCTGGGCGACGTAAGCGTCGTTATGGTGGCGATGGCGGTCAACAAGGGCAAAGTGACCGTCACAGTAGACGCCGAACTCGACAGCGGTGGCACGATGGTCGGAGGTACTTCAGCGACAGCACGAACTCTCTCTCTTCTTGGCACTTCCTCCTTCCTGCAGACCAATAAGTTTAAGTTTAAAAAATGAAATCACGCACGGCTAGGCGAACAAGTAACCAAACTATTGTTAGTCAAATGGAAAGAATGGCAAGCAATTAAAACGGGAAGTTGGTTCACGTCTATACAGTGTACTGTCTGTTGATGTTGACGATGAATACCTGTTAGTGTGAGCGAGCTCCATCAGCGCGGCCACGCGCGTTCGCACGGAAGAGAACGAGTCCGATTGAGTGTACAAGAGAGGATTCGAAGAGAAGGTGGAGGTCGTGTGCATGGGAATCGCACAAGGAGACTGGCTGGTTAGGCACAATCTGGGCGGCAGAGAGAGAGGTCGCTCTCCGTGCTCGCCAGAGGCATAGGTTAGTTTGCAAGGCCTAAACGTACGCGGAGAAAAAGAGCGGAAGAGAAAACGACATGCAAGACCAGACAAACTCTCGAGATGAGCCAATAACCATAAAGATCAGCTTATTGGTGGGGAAACAATGTGAGCAAGCGAATTAGTAAGTTTTGACAGTGAATTTGACATAGGATTCATAATGTTAGTGGATAGGTAAGTTCGAACGCAATCACGTTAATTACCGTTCATTTTGAATTGGTTCGTCGCTGGCTGGCCTCCTGCTTTCCCTCCTTGTGTCCTTATTAAATCAAAAAACAGTAATTTTTAATTTTAATCAAAAACACAAATCATGTGACGCTGGAATGATTAATAAATTATGGAAATAGGCAAGGTGCTAGGATGAAAATGATAGCTAAAATGTAAAACCTCGTTGTCTTTAGGAGTTGTTCTAGAGCGCAAGATAACTTCGTTGTCGTCGGTGTTCTGATTGGCGAGATCAGTGGCAGAATTGCCCGCCTTGCGCACGCCGCGTCTCCACGAGGGCATTTCTTCGTTTTCGTCGGGTTTAGTGACGGGCATCGCTGGAGCCTTGAAAAAATTCGACCAACAAAAACCTTTAAGCACGAGACATTTTCTTTTTTTGATGGGTAAAAAAACATGCAACGATTTGCTACCTGCATTGGAGGCTCTCGGCTTTTAAGCTGCTCCTTTGGCACGTTTTCTTTTGCGGGTTCCTTAAACGAAACAAATATTTCATGAAAACGCAGCTAAACTACACACTGGCCAAAAATAATACGGAAGCTATTAACTAACCAAAGTCGTTATGACATCTCTGTTATTCTCAACTTTGTTGGCCATATTTTTCTTTTCTGTACAAATAAACAATATTCTAAAATTAACCTTTGTAAACACTAAACCAATGAGCAATGACCTTTTCAAGAGGCTATAAAGTAGGTGCAGACGAAATAGTCGAAAGCATTTGAGACTCTCACCCAACATATCGTCGCTATAGCTTCGCGACATTGCCAAGTCTTCCGTTTTTCGCAGCATTTATTTTCAAAATATTTTTCAATTAAATTATGATTCTCGACGCTCAGAGCATGAGGTTAAGTGCTAAGACCAGTAGACTCTTGAAAACTCACCAACTTCAGAGTCTTCTGCCGATTCGCTCTCCATGTCTTCACTCGTTTCCTCAGTTTCCGTTTCGCTCGAACTAACTGGCGACTTTTTGTCTAAGATAAAATATATTTTGATTTTTAGCATTTCTAGAACTTACATACAGTATACACTGCACGTTGAGTCTAGAATTTAAGCTTTTAAGAATATTTAGAATTTACATCAGTATTTCGAATTATAATTTTGAAAAAAAGAATGAAACACGAACCATTGTCCAGCAAGACGGATGGCGCTTCAATTCTAGCCCTTTCAAGATTGTGATCCCGAGCAACAACGTTCGTCTTGTCGATGCTGCTCATTCTTGTTATCGAAGACCTATAGGACGATTACAACCATTATTTTTAAAAAAATGATTCAAGCAAATAATGAATGAAATTTGGTTCGTCTACGATTCACACCTGTTAGTCAGGATGGAGCTCTTTCTTTCGAAAATCGACTGATAGTCGCGTTCTTCCTTTTCTTGTTCCTTTTTCAACTGAATTACAATTTAAAAATTGAACAAAAAATTTAAACGTTAAACAATGACACACTGAAGCCGCATATCAGTGTTGAGTCACGACTCACAACAATCTGCTTCTTCTTGAGTTCCTCGAGAAGCTCCACCAGCTCTCCATCAGCGACGTCGATGGCTGTTTGTCCCTATAAAAATTAGACGCAACAAAACCTAATAAAGAAGTAGAATTTAGAACAAAAAATAAATAAATAAAAATAAAAAACTCACGACGAAGTTCTTCACTTCCATGTCGCTGAGATTCTCGCACAAGACTTTGCAAGCTTCCTTCTGACCCCAGTGAGCAGAAGCATGCAAAGGAGTCCAGCCATCAGAGTCTTGAATGTTCAGATCAACGCCGGCCTTAATTAAAACACTGAAATCAACAAAGTAAAAAAAAAACAAATTTAATACAAAAGATTCTTTTGAAAATTTGTACAAATATTGCAATCGTCTATTTGTCAGGCCTTAACTCTTAAATTATCATCATTCCCACACAAACATACATGTACAATGTAGAATGAAAAACATTCCTAGCAGACGCACATAAAACAAGTTTGAGATAGGCCTATTGACACGGTAGAAAAGCAAAAGCAAAAAAAAAAAAAAATGAAAATAATAATAATAAAAAAAGGAAACGGAGATAAGATGAGAACAAGCTTACGAGTTAAGAACAGGAACCAAGTAGGACTATTTAAAAGAAGATGTAACAATTTAATAAATTGCGCTTGGAAACAGCTGAAAAGCCACATTTCTTTGAAAAAAATATTAATTCAGGAGCCTCGGCCTAATCGTCAAGATATATTTTTACTTCAGATGAACAGCTTCCGGGTTGAAACAGCTTGTTTCGACCTTAAAATCAAGCTGGGCCGAATGCAGAAATAAGTCTAGGCAAGCTGAAAGTGTTTCCCATCAATTCGAGCAAAATATTATTCACAGTAGGCCTACGTCAGTTGAGGCCATAGCACGAATTTTGGCACAACCATTGACAGTTTAACTTTGATTTTTTTTTTTTTTTTAACTTGCGCTATTTTTTTTATCTTGTCAAGTCCGATAATCTTCTCGTCTGGCATAATGGTTGTGCAATTCAAAATAGAAAATAGAAAGGGGGCGTGAGAAAAGCGAAAGCAGCAGAGGGTTACCACGACACCCAATAAATGCCGCAGTCGGCAGTCCTCACGAGAAACAATGAGGACGTTCGAAGAAAAGATTTGAGGTATTTATTGATAAGACCTTTACCATGTACACACAATGTTGGATCGAAATTCTTTTGGCGAATGCTGCCAGAACGAGGAATGCGCTGGAAATAAAATAAAATGTGTTTACCTCATGACTTTGATGTATCCCTTGGCAGAGGCGACATGCAAAGCAGTGGCGCCAGACTTGGGATGTCGTTGGTCGAGAGGAATCTTACTGTTAAGCATCTGGTTGGCGTCCTCCAGCATGATGTACTCTTCGAAATTACGCGCCATATCACAGTCAATCCCTTGAAAAAAAAATGTTCGTAAAGAAAAATAAAAGTTCAATATTTAGACACAAACAAAACAAATAGAAATAATAGGGGCCTAATAATATTGCAAACAAGTTCTCGAGATGAAAAAAAAAAAAAAAACTTGTTCCGCTTTGGGTTTCTTGATTTGTTTTCTGTAGCCTAATCTTCCATCTGTTATATTGTTGTTTTATTTCCATCCTAGCGGTCTACTGACGAGATTAAAATGGAGAAAACAACAACAAGGCAGAAGACAGATCTCACTCTCAACACTCGATCTCCACCTAGACCACTTTCGTAAGGCTTAAAAGATGAAGTCAACGAGTCCGGAATGTTTGCATCTATTTTGTAGGAGTCAATTTGACGTCACACAAACACCAAAGTTGGCAATGTACATTACCATTACGTTACGGACATTTAGCCTACGTTTTCATGAGTTACCGGCTTTTTGTTTTTACCGCCATGTAGAATACTTGAGATTTTTTTTGTATTTACCCAACCCTGAAAAAGATTCACACCTTGCGCATCTATCTCCATCTGCAGCAGTTCCTCCATGTCGTCCGACTCGGCGATGTCCAACGGTAATTCGCCGTCATTGTTGACCGCGGCAACATTGGCACCGTTTTCTATTAGATACCTGCAAAACAAAACAATTTACAGCAATTTGTACAAGAAAGGTATAGGAGTTGAAAAGACGGAAGTCGCGCACATGTACTCACTTGGCAATACTGACAAAGCCGCAAGACGCCGTGGCGTGCAATGCGGTCCATCCTTCGTTGTCGCTGCGGTTGATGTCCGCGCCGTGCTCCACTAGGAACTCGACCATGTCCATATTGTCGTCGATGCATGCCTTGAAAGAAACAAGTTACGCGTAAGAATATGGGATCAACATTTCAAAGCACTTAATTTAAAAACTTTTACAAAATCTCTCTTTACTCAAGAGGACGTGGAAAAACAACAAACAAGTGACAGTGCCACTGCAATGCTTGTGCGACTTGTGCGGCGCGCAGCAACCTATTGTCAAAAACCGGGCTCAAACTGATGAATTAGTTAAAACAACTTATTGTTTGCAAAATAACCTCTGAACAGCGCACAAGTCACTAGATAATAAATCTCGCGACATTTGTCCGCGGCGGCCAATATGACATACGATAGGCAAAGAACCCTTCAACAGTCGAGCTTTTTCCATCGCAACGCCGACGTACCATAGCTCATCTGGAATTTGAAATAAAAAAGTTCTAAAGCCCGCAACCTTAATACTCTGGATACAGTAAACCAACCAAAACATGGTCCAGCCACTCCAGAGTGTAGAACTGTAGTCAGCGTCATGCTGATTAAGAAAGGCAACATAAAATTGGCGTTCACACCTGATGCAAAAGCTGCTGCAAGCATGATCAATCGTGAATCAACAAACACGTTGATGATACGTCATCGCGTCCAAACAAACCTGCACAACAGAGCGACGCTGATCGAATGGCGATTAAAGTGTGATTGATTTGCTTCTACCTACAAGCCTAGACGTAGTAGTTTTTCAAGTAGCCTAGACCTAGAGAATTGAGAATTACGTTGCACAAAGCCTTTCAGAACCTAGAAGGACTTTCTGATTTCTGAAAAAACAAAACATGAGCCGAAGAGAAGAAGCAGCCCAGCATAAAGTATTGTATGCAAGATGAAGGGAAAAAGAAAACGCGGCCATTGTTTGGAAAGCTCAATTTACGACCTAGTCCTAGGTCTATTGTCGCAAACGATGCCGACTGTGACCAAGCAGTTAAGACAAATGTAACTTGAGTTAACCCTTTGAGCCCCTCTCTCTCTCTTTGGCTGAGCAAGCGGCGCGCATTCATTGGCCTAGAATAACGAGTAGATTCATTTGCCTATAAATTATTTAAATAGTAGGCCTTAAGTACACAACCATACAAATATAAAGTAAACAGAGGTTCAATCCGCAGCATTGAACGTGCACAGAAGTGTGTCACATGACGTGACAAAACACCGGCTGTGCTTTGCCTTCTACTGTAGAGGTCTATTTCGGCTTCAGTCAACAACATGGACTTCACCATGTTTTAAACAGCGTTTTTTGGTTTGCATGGCTTCGTGTAGTGTGCAGTCTGGGCAGTATACACTCGAGACATTGTAACTCGATCATCATAAACATAATGAAGACGAGAATGACGTCAGAAATCCACAATCAATTGAATGCAGTCGAGTTCTAGACCAGTGTTTCGTTTTGCCCAGGCAAAAGCAGCAGACGACAAATTATTTGAAATACCATTATTGTCGTCTGCTTTTGCCGCCTTACATAAGTTAAAACATTAAAAATAAGCGTACATGTAGAGTAAGGCCGTGCCCCAAATTGAGAGCAACATAGGCGCAACATGCAACAAATTCATCACGCAACGTCATGATCACATCACAGCTCTCATGTTAAAAGTGTGACGTTGCGCGATCAATTTGTTGCATATGTTGCGCCCATGTTACGTGTATGTTGCTCTGATTTGCGCATGGCGATACTTCACCCATACCTTTGCTCACTCGGACAATTAATATATGGCGTCTCCCATCGAAAATGCCAACTTATGTCGTGAGATGGCGCTGAAGATGCTCAACAAAAGGCATGTTTAAATCATTGGAGAACGAGGCCGGGGTGGAGGAAAAGGTTGCACGCACAATTTCACATCCAAATGACGGATGAAAATTGAAAAATGGTTCCTCAATCCTCATGGGATGTGCGTGACACACAAGACCAGCTTCCGGTGGATATAGCGTAGTTTGTGCGTAGGTGGATAATTAATTTCCACGCGCGCACACGCATAAATTCCTTTTAATGTTGGACAATCATGCGAATTAATAAAAATAAAATGAAAAAAGAACCACGAGAATACAACACGAATGATGATTGTGATTCACGTCGCTCACGAGGTTCCGCTCTTTTGGGACACATTTTGTCCGTAGGCTTACTGAAGATTGGACACAACTAGGCCTAGTTGTTCCTGACGACGAAAAAAAACCTGCAACAAATGCAGAGGCATAATGAGTCCGTGTTTTATTTTTGTTTTCACGAATTCAAATTAAAAATAATGCTCGTAATAATAGGCCTAGGTTGTAATAATGGTCGTCGTCACATTCCATTCCAGAGCGATCCACCCCCACCCCTTCATGCTTTCACAACTTAAAAACAAATTACTAAACATTAGGCCTAATAGGCCTTACAATTTTCAAATTAAAAAAAAACTGGCCAACCTTTCTCTTGAATATTATTCAACCATGATCGAGATAGGAGGGTGAGAAAAAAAAGTGCAGCCTAGGACTAGCCAGCCACATGAGGAAGTAACGCCAACGTACGAAACAATTTTGACATTACAGGCAAAAGTTTGATGCAGATAAGCCTAATTTCGACACGTAAGCGACCACCACGTACACATATTTCCCTGAAGATTTTGAACGAAATAAAGAAAGAAGAAGAAAATAAAAAATTATTCATTGACCTAGAAGATGCGTCACGAGACTCGGGCCTATAGGCCTAGTGACGTGGGTTGGAGAGGTCAATGATCACTCAGCGAGGGAAATACGTCTAGTTGTGGAGAACAAGTACATTGAGGCCCCACTCAAAGAGAAGCTGCACTTAAAAGCACCATTTGAGTACATGTAGGGATAACATAAAAATCGAGAGGAAAGCAAAAAAATAAAAATAAAAATAAAAAATATATAGCCTACTGCCTAGCCTACGCCCTGCATCAAACGGAAGATGAAGCAGCAGCAGCAGCAGAAGAAAAAGTTATTGAAGACAAATCTGGGTTAAGATGACCTGGAGAGTGCCGGAGATGAAAAGTTGAAACCGACAGTCAAAAGATTAAAGCTGAAACATGCATTTGTTGAGAGCAAAGATGCGCAGCGCCAAATCTTATCTATCTTATCTCGGTTTTATTTTACGAGTTCACAGCCAAAGCTATGATATAGCCTAAGATATACATGTAAACGAAAGCTAAGATATGCACAAGGAGCGTATAAATGGTTTTGCTTCATTCCCGCGCTTTTGCAGAATGTCTATGCGCGCAGACGCTTTAGAACGAACATTCTACAGACACGTAAGTCTGTGCCGGCTCGAACTTTTGTCGCTTAGCGAGCCACAGACTTGAGGCCATCTTATTCAAGTCAGCGCTCTGCACGTGACAATTTCCAATGAATTCCGTTATGGTCGCATGTGCATTCTCAAGATTGAACGTGCGATCTTGAGAATGCAATCACGCGATCAATAATGTAGTTCAATGGAAATCGTCAATTGAAAGACGCCGACTTGAATAAGACAAGCTCAAGTCTGTGGTTTGTGATACGGCCCTGATGCTTCCATTTCGAGAATGCACAATGGAATTCAATGGAAACGTTCATCTGCAAAACGCTTAGGTCTACATGAGTCTATAGCTATTCATACGAAGGCTAAAGGAGCTAAACGTTTCAATAGTGCACGCGCTTTCAAGTTTACGTTTGAAGTTACGTTTGAAGCCACGAGCCTAGTTGCTTGACAAGTAGCGATGTCTACATGTAGGCTGCAATTGTACACGCTACTAGCCTAGTTTAAACGCTCTATTCCAGTTGGGTAGCTTGTCTAACGGCGATAGGCGCAGAGCACGTGTTGAGTTTTCAATTAAGAAATCCCGAATAAGCTTCAGGGCCTAGTTTCTTGTTGGAATTGCGCACTTGCAAAGGTCTGGATTCGCTGTGAAGAGACAACCCACATCTTGAATCCCGAATAGCTTTAGAAGAACAAGAAGAAGAAGAAGACGATCCATCGAACGAACGAAATGGAAAACCAACCTCCGAGCTAAATTTGGCCTGCCAAAAAGCAACGTTAGCAGGCTAGCTATAGGCCTGAGCTACCCGGAGAGCGAAGGAAGAGAACGTCAAAGCCGCCTGAATCAGCACAACTAGTAATAACGCATCGAGTGAGGAGACTGAAAAAAAGATAAAAAAAAATAATAAAAAACAAAACTCTAAAAAACTGGCTGAAGATGAGAAACTTTCTTTAGATCGAGTTTGAGCTCAGGCTTACTTGTGGAGTTTTGTTTTGAAAACTTTGAACCAGTCATTATTAAACGGCCTAAGCTTAGACCTGGGTCCAGATGACAGAATGCAACGAGAAATGTGTCCACCTCCTCCTCCTCCTCCTCCTCCTCTCTCTCTCTTTCCAGAGTCTCATCCCCTCGACTGTCACTCACTATCTAGCTAGGCCTATCTTGAAAGATTTCTTCCAAGAAGCGCAAGCTCAGAACGACAGGACGTCCTCCAGAGTGTAGGCAGAGGCAGGCAGGCCTGCGTGGTAATCTGCGAAGTGTCTTGAAGAAAACGACAAATCTTGAGTGAGATTAAAACGAACAAGACGCCAAAAACATTTAAGATTACATGTAGGCCTAGCCCAGCGAGACCTTGTTTGCTTCGAGGAAAGCAAACCTTGACGAGCGGGTCCAAGAACTGTTTCTTTGGCTAAAGATATGGCAACAGTGGGGGGGGGGCTCGTGAACGAAATCTGGCATCCAGTGCTTCGCTCGCTCGCTCCGACAAATACAGACAGAGGTTGTTGGCGAACTCTGAACTCGTTTGCGTGGACGATTGATTCCCTAAAGACAGATTCTCGATTATCAAACATCCAAAGTTCGGTCTCTGCACGAGATCGTCCATGATCAAAGGATGCGGGACTGCGCCGAATGCTGGCTAGGCCTGGCCAACAGGAAGGAGTCGTCGGCTTCGGCTCTGTAGAAGCTTGCCAAAAGGACACCAGAACGGATTAATCAGAGATACATTGTATAACCGTAAAACTGTAACTGTTCAACTCTTGCCACGATGTTTAACGAGGTGACGACACACTTTAGAGAGGCATTGCTTCAGCCAAGCCCGAGTCCTCGACTCTCAGGTCCCACGCATGCATCGAGCCGCGGGTTGAAATCATCAAAGTGTGCGTGCGTGCACACGCATTGCAACGAATTCCAGAACGAGTTGGAAAGAAAAAAAACACGAATTGGCAAAGGCAAAGATTGAAAAATAAAAAAAGTTATGTAGGTCTACATGAATACATGAGAACGTATAGCCCCGAACGTGAGTGGCGTATGCAGGATTTGTCAAAGGAGAGGGTGGTGCATGATTCGCTGATGCACGTCTGAAACCAGCTGGCTTGGCCAAGGCTCTCCTAAGTCAAGAGTCTTGACTCAAGAGAGCCTAAATTGGCTCATGACTCAAGACAGTCTCTAGACGCCTTTCAAGCTGTCCATCTGGATTTTAGTAGAGAGGCTACGTGTATTTACGGTACTATCTACGGTGAACCTACTGTTCTTCTCTTGCCTGTGGTACAACTGTAGGCCTACATGTGGTGCTGAACGATTGCATGGTGTTTTACAACTTGATCTTGGGATTTTCTCTTAAGTCAAAGACGTCTTCTTAAGGCCTGAAACCACTAGGCCTAGGCCTAATGAATTTTAGGGGTCTCTCGACGACTTGAAAAAAAATCCTTCGACAGGCTCTGATCCCGTCATTTCTGCATTCTCTCTGAATAGAATGACTCAATAACAACGTATTCTCAGCCTGTCTTGAGATTTTTTCAAGTCGAGACGCATCTAAGTCATTAGGCCTAGTGATTCGAGCCTTAGGACGACTTGACACCGTCTTTCCATTGTAATCCTATGGAGTTAGCCAGTCTCAAGTTTTCCTTATAAAAACCCGTCGGGATACCAACGTCTAGGCCCACACGTACTCAAAAGAAAGGCTCAGGCCTACTCACGACTGCCTGGGCAGAACAAATACGTGTAGGCCTAGGCCTCTACGTATATTGCCGAGCCATGACGGTGTTCATCGTGCCTACGGGATGTACGTTCTGGAGTACGAGAAACGCCGCGTAATTTTTCGCGCAGTGCGGTACCGATTACCGTGGAATGACTGTAATCGCGCACCTTATGTGTAGCGCGCGATGAAAATGGCGGGCGGCCATCTTGGTTCTTGGATGCCGTTGGCGCGACATGCCTACATGTAGGTTACCGACGTATCCGCACGAACATCTCTCTCTGAACGAACCATCGGCGCCGCCAACCATCTTGAATTTCGGCTCGATTAATAAACTTATCTAGAGGTGGGTACACGAAGTAGGCTTAGTCGGAAGTCGTGCGCCCTGCCGTGTCCGATCAACTGACCTGGTGCAAGGCCGTCAGGCCGTCCACGTTGGACGTGTCGATGTCGGCGCCACGATTCAGCAACCTCTTCACCTCGTCCTTGTCGGCCGACGAGCAGGCGGCCAAGAAGACGCAACCGTCCGTGAAGTTGATTCTCTTGCGGCGCGACGACGATCCATCGGTCTCGGTGAGACGAGCGCTCGACGACGACGAAATGGTCGTCGTCGTCGTCAACGGCTCTCTGTTCGTCTCCGATTCCTCCCAGCGTTTCAGCTGTTCGGCACGTTTGAAGAGCGCCGACGTAGAACGCGTCTCGAGCAGATCCGCCATCTTTAGATCTTTTCTTTTCTTCTTTGAATAAATTCTATTTTTCTTTCAAAATTCAAAAATTCCTACCACTCAGATGAACTCGCACAAACTCACTCACTTTGATGATCAAGATGGCGCTGGAACGTTCGACGCGGGCGAGTTTGCGGCGATTTTTCACCCGGCCGTCGTCGTCGTCGTCGTCGTCGTCGCCGCCGCCGTTTTCTTCTCCTTCATCCGCCCCGCACAGTCACCGCGGACGCGACCGAGGTGGCGAACTAGCGATTCCGTCACGTAAAACGACGACGACGAGGAAATTTTCACTCACCCAAACAACGATAGATTTCAGCTTTTTTTCGTCGATTTCTTTGCAGCGTTTTCAATCCGAAAAAAAAACACGAAATGGCGATCGCAGCGCTATCATCCGATGGCGGCCATCAAGAAACTTTAAATACAACGACGCTCCTGCCGGCATGCATCACGTGCTAGTCTTCTGCACGTGCCTCGAGCACGTGATTTCAGTTTTATGGCAAAATTAAATGAAATATTAGAATTAAAATTAATTTAAAATTAAATTTAAATCAGGATTTTAATTTTATTTTAATTTTCTTTGATGGAATTAAATGAAGGAAAATTAAAATTAAATTAAGGCAAAGTTAAATTTAAATCAGGATTTTTAATGTTACTTTTATTTCATTTATTTTTTATTTCGTTTACTTGTATTTCTTTTATTTTTTATTTCGTTTACTTGTATTTCTTTTATTTTTTATTTCGTTTACTTGTATTTCCTTTATTTTTTATTTCGTTTACTTGTATTAGGGCAATTTTTATTTTATTTATTTATTATTTTTATTTTACATTTATTTTTGTAATAAGTAGGCCTAAGCTTCTACGAGCGTATTTTATTTTTGTGATTTGATTATTTTTATGCATTTTATTTATTTTACATGTAAGGGTTATATGTGTATTTTTTAAAATATATTTTGAGCCATGCTTAAATACTACATAAATTATTTACATCCACACTAACGTGCGTAAGGAATTCTTGAACGCGACTTGAGACTGTCTTAACTCGATGGGATTACAGCGGGGGGGGACAGTCAACTCAAGTCGCGTTCAAGTTTTCCTTATAACTTATGGGGAAACCAAGTTTATAGGCACTCAAGTCTGAATGAGTTCAATGCCCAACTATGATGGTTAGTCGATATATAATCCGATAGTTAACTTATATGGTTTGATTAGTTAAGACCCGGTTTCCTCCACCGACACAATTAAATACACCAACATGACGACCATGAAGTATCAATTGCATTGTGGGATTAAGTATTTTTGATGGCTTACTCTGTGGGTCTAGTCTAGCCTCGCGCAGTCGGGCACCCATAATAAAACCCGCCTTTTTATTGCCGTTAATTTTATGCGCGTTTTATATCGTCATCATAATAATGATCTGCAAGCCTTGTTTCACTATTTTATTAGCTTTTTTATGTATTAGTGGTATTGCGTTTCTAAGACAATTTATGCGTATGCGTGTGCGTGTGTGTGTGGAGGGGGAGAAAAAATCGCGCCGAAAGGCCAACGGCCATTGGCCAATTGACCTTGAGTGGGATCTCAATTACGTCACCGATTTAAATGACGTCATTCACGGCGGTTTTCCTCTACACCCACTCACTTTTTTCACCCGTTTTATAGCGAATCGCTCTTCGGCATCAGCTGTGTCTGGCGCGAGCGATCGACGTAGGACGGCAATGTCACAGCATGCATGGCAACAATGGCAATGATTCTGCACTTTCATTTTTGTTCATATACAAGTGTACATATTACATAACGACATTTAACTTGATTTAAAGTGTGACAAGACAGAGAAACAGAGACGATTAACTCTATAAACTTGTCCAACGCCGTAAAATTGACTCACGTGACGCGTGTCCGTCCAGGGGGGGGTATACTTAGTTGTAAAGTTGAGTTCACACTACACAGTCGCGTTAAACTTCGTTCAAAGTCCAAAAATATCTCAACTGTCAGTCCGCCTAACAACCAACTTAATTGTAACACACATTATAATTGACGAGATGAGTTGAAATCAGCAAAGTTGAACGCGATTAATTGAGTTGTGTGAACCCACCCCACCGTGCGCACGACAAATCATGAAATTCGGGCGTGACTGTGACGTCATTTGAGATTGATTTTTTTTGTTCTTTTCCAAATGAATCGATTTGGCTGCAACTTGTAACAAATGTATTGATCTTTCGGATGGTATGCCTGGTATTTGTGACTCGAGCTGAACTTAGTTGGCTCATCTCAAGTCAAGTTTGATTCAAGTCGCGCTTTTGTTTCCCATTCTGGAGTCTTTCAGTGGATTTTGAGCGTAGCTGACTATTTGGTCGCCTCGTATCCCTTTACGGAACAGAATCTCATGACTTAGTCATGTTGAGACTAGAATTTAGTTTAGATTATTTCAAGTAGGCTTATAGTGCTCAAGTGTTCGTTGTAAGACTCATAACCCTTATTAATAATAAGATTTTGTTATTGTAATTGGAACCCGGCGCTGCCGGGTAGCCTAATTTGCCACTTATCCGCGATGAGACATTAAGTCGCATAAGTCACGACTCATGACGTGTTCTTAAGTTGTCATGGGATTTTTGGCAGCCGTCATGGCGCATCATGACGTGGTCCCCACATGTGATTGGTCCTTAATGACTTCACTCGCTCCCTTAGCTTCTGTAACTGGGAAACCGTTAGTGAGTCTGACGTCACAGAATCGTGTCATTAGGCTTACGTGACGAAAATTGACAATATGTTGCATCATTCGTTACAATCTTTTTTTTTTCTTGTTTTCTTTCCAGAATACGTTCAAGTGTTTCAACTGGGTAGGCCTACCTGAAAACCTGTGGCTCCAAATGCCTCCAACACTGTAGGCCTAAATATTCCTTTTCCGTAGAAATACTTTTAATCGTACTTCTGGGCCTCCGTACAATGCGAGTATCTGCAGTAAGTTTTCCCATGGATCAGGTCACTAACTCGCTTACACCATGGTCTATAAACTCGTATAGGAATATATACAATTGTAGACCATGCTTGCACGGTTACACTTGACGTTGTCATTAACAGTGGTGAATTCAGGGGGTGAACCGCAAGGGAATTCCCCCTCTTTACAAAGTGTTCCCCCTTGGACCTCACTGAGAAATTTCATATTTCTAAATATTCTTCTTGGAAAAGTTACTTAGGCATACTTAACATTTAAGGCTGGAATTTAAGGTGGACAGGCGAGAATACGTCATTGTTCCATTCAGACACAAAGGAGAAATGACGTCATCGGAGTCTGTCTTGGGGGTTTTTCAAGTCGAGACATCTCTAAAAGGCATTAGTGATTTCAGCCTTAGTGTGTAGGCCTAACTTGAAAAAAAAAAGTAAAAACCCCCAGAATAGTTAATAAACGTAATAATCATCAAAAAATACTTCTTGACTTAACTTAAACATCACATTTTTTTATTTTCCGCTCTTTGTTTATTATATTTCCCCTTGGTTATAAAAGTCTGAATTCATCACTAAACTCATGAATTAGGCCAAAGTTCCGCAACGGTTGACATCTCGTTACGTTTACACTAGACAATTCGTGCGTACCGGTATATCGCGCACGCCTAGTCCAATTAATTAGTCGCTCATTAGTCATTTGTATTAGTGGTTAAATAAATTATAAATTACGTGGTAAACAGCGTATGTAAACGCGAATTACCTTTTGAAATGTTGTTAACGGTCTAGGTTTATTTGAAAGTCAAGCCGAACAATTAAATCTAAATGACTAAATCGAAAGCTTTTCAACCAAACGGAAAAACCTTCCTTGTATGTCCGTGGGCTAGAAATTTGCATTAGTCATCCAAGATACGTGGCCCAGTTATGGCACGCGGTCCGGAGGTTGCGCAGAGCCGGATGTAAACATCACCGAATTACAAGCGCAATTAACGAAACAATAATGGACCTTATTTGTGAGTCAAAAGACCTAGACGGTCTTTTTCTAGAGCGATTCAATCATTTTCATCAATTTACCAATAGGCCTTAATGGCCATCATCGTAGCTCCATGCCTCCATCTATGTGCCTTTGTGGGGAACATGAAAACACTGGTAGGCCTTGAACAAACAATGATAAAAGTTTAAAATTAAAATTTTTACTGGATACTTGGCCGCGTGTAAACGTAACGAAGTGTACACTTCAATTAGGCCTACCATTTAGCAATTATATAAAAGTTCGATCCATTCCCATTAGGTATTCATATAGACCTACTACCATACCGGTATCACAATAAACAGTAAACTAGGCCTAAGTTGTCTATTGCAAAACTATTTAAGAGGAACACCTGATCCCTCATACTCTATTCCCTCAAGAAAAGTTAACTGCTGTTAATTACTTTAGTAAGGTGGGTCAGGCGGATAATCTTACTCACTTGACAACCAAGTTTTACAATTTCCTTCTTGGACACTCATAATGCAGTTACATATTTAATTGCAATTAGTTTTTCTAGTCCATTGATAATCTGTTATTTTAGTTCACTTGAGTATTCCTTTAGCACAAAATGGCTGCGCAGCAGTGATCATCATCATCATCGAAGGAAACGGAAAAGTGATTACGTTGTTCTCACTGTGACACACTGTTGGATGGAAAGAAGCTTAAACTTTGACCCTGTCGCCTCCGCGTGCTGCAGCAGGTGCTTATGGCTACGTTTTTAGAAAAGTCAGGTACCTGAAGTAGCGCGCGGAAGGACACCCACGGAGGATTTGGGGAACAATCGTCATTCCAGCTCATGTGCATTGAAGATTTGGAACGAAAGCAAATCGGTGGAAATCCTTGCCAAGTCCCTTGTGACTTAACTTTTGTGAGCATCACTCCGTTCATTGTACTTCATCAGGTGCTCTGGAGATTCTAAGAGACAACCCGGCACCTGTTGTAGTACAGTTGATATGACGATGCGTTTGTCATCGTGAAAAAATCTTTGAAAATATTCAAGGAATGAGAAAGTGAGAAAAAAAAAAAGAAGCCGCGACACGGGCAGGATCTGAACCCACATCTCCCGATTGCCGGTCGAGTGCACTTCCTATCGAACTTTTGCGTACCGGTAATAAGATTGTGCACGATAAAACTTCATAAATCAAGATCGTAACAATCATTAGCGTGCTGGTGGTGTCATCTTCCGCGCTACTCTCGCTCGGTCATTATTACATGCTTATACCCCATTAATTTATTTGCCAATTTATCGTGTTAATGTACTCAAATCACTTGAGTTTTTTATGCACTACTATAGACGATTGTTTTAGCAGACGGAATTAGCCGCCATTAGATGTCATAGTAAAGATTATAAAGAACGTATTAATTGAAGTAAGCTATGTAGTAGCTTATAATTTGCGGTTACATGCATGTAGATCGCCAAACTTATTTTTCATCAATAAATTTGATAAAATAATCAAAATCTACTCTTCTATCATGTAATGTCTCGAAATCGTCTATACAATGATTAAAAATCAAAATTAATAAGGAGATGCGGGCAGGTGGAGACATTCTGGCTCCCAAATTATCTGCATTTAGGCCTAACGTAATTGTAATTTAGTTAAATGCAGTTTAAATATAACGAGTGCATGCGGCTGCTGGTGCCTGCGAAAATGTGTTTCGTTTTGGTTTAGAATTAAATATAAAATAGGTACTAAGAGCTTTACGAGGGACTTGTTCTCAATCAATCGATCGATCGTATTATTGATTGCTTGCTTGTTCCCCATACACCCCATTTGCGCATGCAATTTGGCGTGTGGGTTAAAAATAGCGTAGGTTGGCAAGAAAAAAAAAGTAAATTGACGGATGAAAAGTTGGAATTTTTTTATTTTTCTGTTTTCAGCAAATTTCACTTTTATTATTCGTGTGTATCCGCACAATTAAACGGCGAAAAATAAAATCTTTTTTTCTTTTTTCTCAAAACGTGTAAAAGAAATGCACGTAGTCGTTCTTGGAAATAGTCGTTTTTATCGCGAATTATGATCATAAAACCATGAAATACGTGCTGTGTGTTCACACTACCAACTCTTGGACTGAACTAAATTCTGAAAATTGAGAATTTCGTTTTGATGAGACTTATCTAAATGTCAAATTTCAAACTAAATTACATTATCCTAATTTTGAATAGATTAATTATTCTTAATTTGAATTAAAATAACTGCGGTTCTTAATATAGGCCTAATCTCAATTAAGATATCTCAATTGAAATAAGACAATTAAATCAATTAAAATAAAAAATGTAATTGAATTCAAATAAAAAGAATAAATCCATTTAAATAAAAAATGCAACTTTTGAGTCAAAAATTGCGATAAGTTTTCGTCACACATAGAACCTAATTGTGCCCTCATTCGACGACGTGGTCCTTTTTCAGTTCATCACCTGCTGACCGGAAGAACCACCGGTATTGCCAGCGCCACTGCCACTGCTGCCAGCCACCGAGTACGGCTTCCAACGCAGGCAAGTCGGGTCGATCTCTTTGGCGTCCGAGCCCTTTCGTCTAATTTTCGTCCGATGTTCGTCCAGAATATCCTAACATTGGCAACAACAACAAAAACACAATAAATAATTACTGTTTGCTGCATAACTATTAGTAAGATATGAATTAAGCGTTTTGGCTTTTGTACATTGTCGGCATTGCATGGCGGCGGCGTCCTTTTTCTTCGCACCATCGCCACTCCCTCCTCCGTAATCACCCTAATTGGGCATTTATATTGCACGTCAACGGACTTATTAAATAAGCTCACCGACGTAAGCATATTTTTTTATATTTTGTACATATATCTCGCTAATTTATTAATGCAGCCGCGTGGCCAGACTACATGAATGCAGCGTGTAGCATATTATAAATATGCCCATTTTTAATAATCCAGGTAACATTCGATGTGACGAGAATGACGTCACACTGTTTCCCATCAGGTTATTATAAGCATAGTAAAAAGTTAAAAGAAGCAAAACTGTGATATCAAGCCCATAGATTTCTCACACCATATAGTCTCACTCTTGAAATTGTTGTTGTGCCTCTTGACATTGAGAAATTAATTTTCAGACAGTTTCCAAAATTAAATATTTAGAAGAATGCAAAAATGTAGGCCTGTGCTACTGTTATAACTTAAAAGTTGTTAGGCTGGAATCACTAATGACTTAAAGAGCTGTCTCGACTTGAAACATCCCTAGACGGGCTCTGATGACGTCATTTCTCCATTCTCTCTTGAATGTAAAAATGGTGTATTCCCAGCCTCTCTTGGGTTTTTTCTTTCAAGTCGAGACAGCTCTAAAAGTCATTAGTGATCTCAGCCTTAATATTTTAGTGGGAACATAGCATTACAATTTTATAGTTTTTTTATTATTATTATTCCTATGTGAGTATGAATTTGGAGGATGGATGGATAAGCCTAATCGATTGTAGGAGATCATCATCATTTTAAAAAGGCCTACACACAGATATAAATTACAGCATTTTTACGTCTGGAGAAAAAAAAATATAATAATTTGAGAAAATATTTCAAAAGCTCAACAATTTTCAAGTCTAGTCTAGCCTATTGTTTTCTTTGATATAAGCTCAACTGTACAATAATGGAAAAAAAAAAAAAAAACTGTTGGTGCGTTCGAACACGTATTCGAAAGAATAGAAATTCGATAAGTACGTTGGCTGTGTAGAATTGTATAGGCACGCAGGAAGACCTATTGCACACACGATGAGCGTATTTTTGGTGGTGGCGGACGCAAGAAAAAATAGATGGATGGACAGACAGATAGACGCAAAGAATGTAATGCCAGAAGTCACACCAAAGAAAGAAAATTCAATTTGAACGCATTCACTGTAGGCCTATAGATAGGAAAAAACAAAATAAAATAAAAACAAAAACTAAGGCTAGTGAGAATTCCTTATTCCATTCCCTTGAAATACGCTCGTTGATTGCAAATACCAGGTGATCATTCAGTGGATGATGAGTTAAGAGAAACCGAGGGAGGGGGGCTGCTAGTAGTAGCAGTTTTCGGGTTAAAGGACCCATTTAGGTCCTTGGAAGCAGACAGAACCAAGACTGGAAGAGAGTAGTAGGATAGACAGCAGCCTGCATTCTCGATAACGAAACACGAAAGGCTTAAATGTGAGTCCTCAAAAGTCGCCTCAACAATTGCTTTTTAGTCTTGCTATAGGAATGTCGATGGGTAACGACACATTTTGAGTAAAAACAAACAAAGAGTCAAAGAGATCGACCACAGAAATTCACCAAGATGGCGGTTTGAAGGGGGTATCCTGTATTTTATGCTACACTTACGGCTCTTGTAATATTACCCGTAAAGTAGAGCAGTTAGTCCCAGTGATTTGTGTCGTTGTAAATTTGTTCGAGAATTGCTCAATTGATATTTAAATTTATTTTATCCAGGGTTTTAACTGTTGTGCCCGGCCAATTAAAATACTGGGCGAAAGCAGACGACGAATTATTATGCACACTTAAAAGTAACCATTGAACTTGAAAGTTAAAACATTAAAATAGGGGCAAATTACTCTTTATTTTAATATACTGTACATGTAATTAAGAAATTGGTTTCATCATTTGCATAAACCGACTTCTTAATTTCTTTAGTTTCAGATTTGCACCATTTATGATGCATAAATCCGGATTTATCAGTACATGTCGCGTATAATGTTTAGTGTAAGCCTACTCGTATTACAGGTGTACTATTTTTACTTTTAAATTTTTTATGCTGTTTTAACTTTTTAATTTAGGCCATTTAACTACCGGTATGCAAAATCATTCTTGGTCTGCTTTCCCAGGCTAATTCTGCCTGAGCAAAACGAGGCACTGGTTTTGATTGTTTTGAATTATATTTGATAATTTGTTTGAAATTTTACTTCTATCTTGTCTATTATGTAAATTATTATGCAGTAATAAAATAAAATATTTAAAGTAGTCACTCTTTGTCGGCCTTAATAATTCTAGAATATTATAAGATTAGGAGATTAGGTTTAAAAATTACAGAATTATTTAAAATAAAAAAAATTAAACTCTAAAGAACTAAGATTTGATCTTACAAAATATAAATATTTAAAATAATCCCTTTGTCGGCCTTGCTAATTTAGAATATTTTATATTACTTAAAGAATAATTTTATCTAGGGGCGTAAACAAAAAATATATATATACAACAATTGTATATAAAAGAATATTTGTTCTTAGAAATATTTAAAATATAGCCATTTACTGAGGTGAAAATGATTTTCAAGGGCAGAATTTCAATTATTTGTGCCTGGTGAAAATTGAAAGTTTCAAGAGGTGGCCTTTGACTTTGGTCGTAATTTCTCCTGAGCTGACCAATTAAAAATGAATCATAAAGCTCTCCTACTGGCTGAAATCCTCATGGTGGACACGATTTGGAAGATTGTGCAAAGGATAGAGGGGGGGGGGGGAGCGTGTCAGTAAAACAAAATGGATGCAAGGATTCAGGATTCTTAAACAGGAAGGTCCGCGCAGTTTGCGTTTTGTTTCTGTAGGTCTACAAAAAATTTACATTTTCATCTAGTTTTAATTTCGAACAAATGTTTCATGCGGTGAAAACTGAAAAGAAAGAAAGAAAAGAATTTAGATTATGTTGTGTGCGCGGTCGGCAGTGTAAATTAAGTGTTTTATTTCGTCTGAACGGTGGAGGGAACGGACGCCAGATGGACGGACAGAGGAGAATGGACGTCCGAGAGTAATTGCGTCGCGAGGCCCGGGTGACAAGTAAGACAAACGAGTTAATTAATCTACGCGTACATGCGCGCTTTGGCTACCTTTCTCTTCAAAACAATATGGCGTCCTTTCCAGTACTTGATCATGCCCAGATATTGCAATGTGCTCACAATGTCGTAGGCGTTTATTGCCGTCTCTTGGCTCAAATCTACATTTTTGAACAACAGAAAAACAAAATATATATATTATATACTGTATAAGCACTCGGCAATTAGACCTATTCAAGAACTGCATGGTTACAAGTGGTGACATCAGAATCATCACGTGACGAAATTCTTTTCGTAGGCTTATTTCCTACTGTACATGTAGTTGTTACATGTAGGCCTAAAGAAAAATATTCCTATTAAGATGACAAAAAATTGTTAAATAGAAATATTAAAAAAAAACTTGAAAGATTTCAATTGAAGAATGCTCGTCGTAGTCGCTCGTTGTTCCGTTGTCGTTGTCTGTAGATCCGGGCATCTTGCGCCGGAAAGTTACTTCAG